>JACEII010000031.1:9143842-9203341 GCA_014332785.1 Antheraea mylitta | reverse complement strand
GCGAGACAGGGGACCATGTATATGAGTAAAATACTATAACATAAATAAATAATGGTCAAATAAATAGATAAATAATAATAAATAGGTACTTACATAGATAATTAAACAAATAAATAATAGTTGGTTATATATTTAAGAATAAGGAATAGAAAAATGAGTATATAAATAAACGGGTAAATATATAAATAAGGGAATGTCTCACTCGCTCAGGTAGATTTTGTACAGGTGTGCCGCAGCTGCACTCAACTTAGCACTAAACAAAGCACAACGAAATCGAGAACAAAAGATCTCGAGCAAAGGAGATATCAGACACGTGCGTTCGCTAGCGCGTCCAAAACCGGAGTTCCAACACCAAGTGATAATTATTTAGAACGTTTTACCATGTTTGTACATATAGACCAGGCAGACGTTGTCGTGTCGTGAAGATAAATTAAAAACCCACGAATCAGATCGTAGCGTCGCATACCAGTTACAATAATGAATCTAAACTATCCAGGAACACACTTAATAATATACAAAAAATATCCTCAAAATTTATCCAACCGTTTAGGAAGAGTCTGTATATGAATACAGACTATCAAAAATTTTATATAAACTTTCTCTTGGTATAACCATGATAGTCAATATTGTCAATATCATGCAGAAATAATCACACTTTATTTTTGTAAGTGTGCCTAATAATTAATGTTCATTGAAAATAGTGAATATTAGGGTTTTATCCACTTCAGGAATAATGGCTTTAGTATTCATTAAATTAATAGTCACGAGTTAATTAATTTTTATAAATTAAACTTTATAGTATAGTTTTTGACTTGATAATTTAAGTTTTTTTTTATTTTACTTTGTTTAAAGGGGCTTTTATCCCACCGAACACATCAGCACCATTATTCCCCGATCTTACTACTAGCTCTATCATGAGAGTCGCTGATGAGATATCATTACCAGATCATACAACTTCCTAGCGTCACCCGAACAGTGATCAGCCAAGACGCTTTGACAAATACCCATGTTCTGGCAACAACTTTTTATACTACTCATCAACGACTTTCTTTCGATGCGGTTCTTAGCACACTCCATCATCTAGTGATGCACATCCTCATTTTTTCTGCATACATCGTATTTGGGAGATTCAGCTTTCCTCATGAGGTATGCAAAACTTCTCGATGGATAGTGTCCCCGAGCGGAGTCTTAAAGCTACCTCAAAGGCTAACAAACAGGTGGGTCATCTGATTTTAAGTGATCACCACCGTCTATAGACACGAGGAAAAACAGGGGAGTCGCAAGCGCATTGCCAGCCTGTGTTTGGGGAAGAGGGAGTTTGCGATGAGGGAGGTGGTTTCTCACTGTTACTTTACGTGGATTTTGTGTGTGTGTGTGTAGTGGTAAGAGGGTGGTACTATCTTGGGTGAGCCGACCCATTCGTCCTGATATAGCTTCAGCGTGGCTCTATAACCTACAAGTGTTTTTATAAGTATACATAGAGCGTCAATTTTAATTAGTTGCTGAATTTTTTAGTTATAAAAATATTTTTTGATAGTCGGACGGCGTAAGGATGGTAGCACGACTAACTGTAAGCACAGTATAACAGCAACTTACGAGAGAGAGATCGGCAATCCTTTGAATATCGTCGATGTCATGCCGACTTGAACGCATCTTCAATGTTGTATGTTGGACTGGTTGATTGCCAAACGCGATAAACTAAAGAGTGACTATGATGAATTTTGAAGCAAGTAAATTTTAATCGCAATCCAAAATAAAAACGAATTACTACAACCTGCTTACTTAATGTAAACATACAACAGGTTCTAAAACCAGTTAGGTTTTGGATATGCTACAAACCACGAGTATGCCACTATGACCAGCTTTTCATCTGGTATATGGTGGCCCATGCGGTGGAGAGGTATATCTAATATCATAAATTAAAACGTGCTCTCTTACCAAATCAGTTGCGTTACCATCTATGAGTAATTTCTATATATATTTACAGTTTATAATATTGTAGTTAATATTACAGAGCTGAAATTATCGTTGAATATAAATAGGAAGCGTGCGTGTAAACATACTTAATATACTACAAGAATAAATTGGCCGCCGTTACCTATAAGAAGTACAGTCGCTCGCTTAACTAATAATGAAATCTAAAAATACCCGTACTTAATCTTATATATTAAAACATGAAGCCAAAACTTTGTACCCCTTTTTAAGCAAATGACGCGAACGGATGTACTTGAAATTTAGCTTAGCTAAAGTTTACATGCAGGAGAAGTGCACAAAGATATTTTTTTGTACAAAATGCATTACAAGTAAAATATATTAATTAAAATATACATTACTCACACTACTGCTTGAATTTTACACAATATATACACACTGTAAATGTAAGTGTAAATGATAAAGACGTTTTGACATCTTTCATCTAACTCTTACATGCCGATTACCTACGTTTTAAATATTCTTAACATAACTGACGTCGCATGTATTACATGCGATTGGATAATAACTGCTAAAAATATAACATAAAAAAAATTACAACCGACTTTGATAGATTAACTTTGTACATTATTTAAAAAAAAATTATTAAAAAGAATGTTCTAAAAATATATAAACAAGATAATAGTGCGTAATTTATTAAGAGTATAGACAAGAAGACGAATATAGAACCGAAAGATCTCTCGATCCATAAAGGAATGTGTCGATATATTGAAATTTTAAATTATTTGTCTATCATATTTTTATAGGCGTATAACAATGGAATCGATAACAACAAACACACATAGGTAATGTGTAAAATTTTATGAAAATATCTAAAAATATGGCTTGTGTTTGTATAACCGATAAGGTAAACTGTGCAACTGACTGATCGGTAAAATTAGGCAGCTATGATTCATGGCGACCTAAATTCGCGCTTAACAACAGCGTTCGAAATCTAGGGCTCCTAAATATGTTTTCGAGAAAACGATGTTATACAAAAATGTAACGACTATTACAAATTACTCTTATAAAATGTAATTTTGAATATTTAACTTTTAATATTATTATACAATGTACTCTGTACAGATGAATTATTGACAAATGGTGCAAATATTTCATGAATACATAAATATAATTGAGATTAACTCGTATTAATAACTAAAATAGTGACACGTGTTTGGGAATTACGCACACCTATAACATATGTGGATGGTTTCTCTTTTAAGTTCTTGAACGAGTACCTATCCATATCATTGTAGATAGTACAAATGTATATTATATATTATTATTATTATTACCGGCGATTTCATCCATATTAAATTCGTTAGATCGAACCTAGGCTTGAGCTCCTATTGAGTGGATTCGTCACTAGTGTGCGGGAGCAAAATTCACCACCAGAACACGGCAAAATGGGCGCGCATGCGCTCTGTTTGAAGAATTAGAATTAATTGAATATATAAGATTCTATCGTCACCGTAACAAAGTGAATGCCGGGGATCGAGGTAGGTCACTAATGAACAGTTTAAATAGTGAGGATGTGAAGATTGAATACTCATACCTGAGCGGATCTTTCATTCGGAAACCGAAAATTTTATCAGAAAGATAGTCGTCAATAAAATGAACTAACCTATTAGTGAGATGAAATTGAGAGAGTTTGTGAACGCGTCTTTTTAACTTAACTTCATACGGGCGAGGCGAGCTAGTACTAGGTTATATACAACCTTAGTGCAAGGGTGAAATATCCTGTGAACCTAGTATAATTGCGTTATACTATTATTGCTTTCATAGCGCAAGTTTGCTAGGAAGTTAACTGGCACACTTATTGAAATAGACCGTAGCGATGAATGCTTTAAAGCACCTACCATCTAATAACAAACAATTCGTTTCCCGGTAAGGAACTGTAAAATTATTTCTGGAACTTAATTTGGTTTGCTAGTGATGCGTTTTAGTGTTAACAATAAAAAAAATTGGTAACAGTTTTTTCCTTACTACGTCTATGAGTAAGATTCTATTTGCAATAAATACTTTATTATCCTTAGGTCTATTAATCTAAAATATTTGTTAACTCTTCGATGAAAAAGTTTTAATAATATTAAATAAAAAAAATAATAGTTTTGTTATAAAATAGATTAGAAATTACTTTTTTTATATGAATATGTTACGGACCTCGTGATTAACGCAGATTGGTTGTAATGGTCTGAATCGTCTTTAAATGTGACATGTAAATTCAGAATATGTTACAACATATTATGTAGCTGACATAATCAATTTGGCGAAATTGGCTTAACAAGAGCACTGTGGGAGAGTGCAATGGGGATCAACAGCTTTGCCTTTGGGTCGTCTATGATTTATAAACTTACGCATGCTATCTAATACTGTCATAAAATTAATAACAGGAGATTGTTTAACCTATTGTGCTAAATAGCTACAATTGGATGCGTTACTGCCACTTTAATATTACTATAAACAAACCGTTTTCGGTATGGTTTTATTTACATTTTATAGATGTCTTAGTTTATAACGATTGAGTAATACGTTTAATAATTTACAAAAAAATAATTAATCCTTTTTTACGTCTATTTTTTAAATTTATTTTTAATACGCGATATACGTGGATGCTTACGAGAAAAATAACATTATTAACATCCTATACAAATGTAAGTAGAACAACAAAAACATTCTTTAAGGATTGAATCTTGTTGATGAAAATGGAAAAATAACCTATACTTAATCACATGGTATTGTTAAATTAAGAAATATATGAATGAAGATACAAATATATTCACGTAAAATTATATGCCTGAATTAAAATACGTTAATTCAGTATTTATTTAGAGTTAAGGTTGAGAATTTAATACCAAAGTATCTAGAGATATTTAAAAGAAGACAATATAAAAGTTTGGCTATGTCTCATACTAACAATAAATCGAGCAATTTTCAACGTTTAAGCTGAATATCGTAGAGCCCGCGTTTTCCAACTTCGCACATTTACCATATTGTGTCCGAAGTGAGGCTTTTCATCTGGCGACACAGTTCCCATTGTGTTAAGACTTCATTTTCTTGAGATACTCTTAAGAACATTATTACAATATTTAAAGTGTTTGCGTCCCTCATTTTATGCTGCGACAGAGTAGTTCATGGTAAAAGTTACGCTAATTTTACTTTTTTTATTTTAATTCCTGAAGATGTAATATTACTAATATGCTAATATTACTTAAAATACTTATATTTAGACATTTAATTTATTGTAACGATTTTATTTATAAAACTTATAACTGTCACTTTATATACTACAAATTGCTTTTCAGTTTTATCGATTACGTACACATAGATTCAGATCGCATAAATTGAAGAAAAAGAAAGTTAGTGTGTCATACTTCATTTTATTTAATGTTTTCGTTATTTTAAGATCAATAGTCGTATATAATGGAAGTTAGTAGTATAATATTTGGTCGTTTCTTATAACACTGTGTCAGACACGGAGCATTGTGTTACTGATACGGATTCGTACGACCCGTCCCGTCGAGACCGACCCATTAGCTTGCCAGTCTCGTCTTCCACACTCGCGAACGGATCTTGTTGGACTAACCAAAATTGCAAAGAAATCCCTGCTTGTTCAAACGACCTCACCCACCCCTAATTGGGGCTTGAGTGCCGATTTATTTGTGAGTTATGACCCCGCCGTGAGGTTAATGATAACATTATGACTTTTGTGTTCATTTGGGGTTTTGCATTGTCGTCGTTTGGAAATTTATAAAGTACAAATTAAAGTAAGAGAGCTTAATTAGGATAGATCTATTCATGAATTACATTTAGATGCAATATTGGAGTGAATCCTTGATAATACGACAGAATGCTTGTTTGAACGAAGTCTGTGGTTCTCACACACAAGACCTTTGATAGGGATGGTGGTATTTAATACTAATATTTAATAACTGAAATAAGCAAGAACGTAATTATATAAAAGTTGTAAAAAGAATTACCATTTATTTATTTAATAAATTAAGAGATATATTTATTACATATCTATCATATTAGGGTTCTTGATGCCCTCTAAAAAATTTGATTTTAAATTAACAACTTCTACAAGACAACGAAATGTTTGAGGGGAGACTTACGTTATTTTGACGATCGTCTTGTTATATTTTTTTGTTTTAATTCAGTTTCTTTAAGGCTGATACAATTTCAAATCATTATTATAATCGCACAGGCATATATTTTTATTATGTATACACAGTATAGGGAAAATGATATACGGATGGATTAACTGATAAATAACAGTAACAGTCACTGCCGAGAAGTTGCTATGAATATTATTTTCTTGAGCGAGAACGGCTGAAAATTTCGGGGATGAAGTGGCGAAAAGATAAGGCGAACAAACGAGGTTGTTAAATCAAGATCGTTGCGGGGGCGGGGGGCGGGGCGCCAACTCTGCCCAATCACAGAACATCTATTTACCTATTCGTACATAATCCCACGTCAAGAGCCTTTATGTACCCGCAAAAATAAATGACACTTCACAATTGTGACCCAACTTGGTTCATAATGTCTTAGATATTATGTCTCATTTATAGTACTTATATAAACTATTACGTGACTTTCTAATTCCGGCTTTAGTATCTATATTTTATGTTTAAGAAAACATATATAATAATCTTCTTACAATAATGCTGTAATTTCATAAGTAGCAGTTATAATGAATCACTTTTTTTACTATTTACTAATATTTTATTTCTCTATAACATTTCAGGTTTCGACAGCCGAAGACATATATTGGGAGGGAGAAGAAGACGCATTTTTAGAAGTAAAACCCGAAGACACCGGCCTCGCAGGTCATTTTCGACGTCTCAAGCGTGACCTATTCGATCCTTTCTGTAAGTTTTCAGAAATTAATTATTTTAATCACAAGGAAATTCACAAGTTACCTTCTATATTTTTCTCTTAATATTTACCTTATTCTTCTTCTATTCTCTATTTCTTCTTCTAT
The DNA here is from genome assembly GCA_014332785.1 of Antheraea mylitta. Taxonomy (NCBI): domain Eukaryota; kingdom Metazoa; phylum Arthropoda; class Insecta; order Lepidoptera; family Saturniidae; genus Antheraea; species Antheraea mylitta. The sequence goes on along the minus strand of JACEII010000031.1, from coordinate 9,196,383 downwards.
ACTTATATGACTAGGCAGTGGAGAAACATTTAAGAACATCTTCCTCTATTTCTAAGTAATTTTTCTTAATTTTTCATGATGACTAGGCTGTTTTCCGAACCTGTGGTAGCATTGACGTTCATAAACGTATTCTCAGGGCTTACATTGAATAAAGGATATTTCGATTTTGAACCGCGGATACAGCTCGTAACTCATAAATATACTATTTTATTTTCTACTAACTTATGACCGCAACTTCACGCGACTATATGTAGATTTGATCCATTGCTTGGGAGCACTACGTTTTTTCTGTATTTTTTCCTTTATTTTCTATTTCGTTTTCTATACTTCTGACAATTTGTATGTAAAATTTCATTGTGATCGGTTCGGTAGTTAAAGCATGGAGATATTACAAACAATTTCATATTCACATTTGTAACATCAGTTAGTATTTAATTATAACTATCTGTATAGTTACTGTGTTTGTTACGCAATTCTTTAAGTAAATGGGTTTTTAACTCCTTTTCCAGCCCTGTTCAGTAAACCTTCTGAAGACAAGTATGACTCAGTCACAGAAGACGACGAGATATCGTGAGTATTTAATTTTTTGCCTGTTCATTTTTCTTTACGTGTTGAGTAACATTCGAGACATAATCCATCATGTGACCAGAACGGGTATTGATGTCTTTATGTTGATCAAATACACGGAAATATGTATTGTGCTCTAATGAGGTCACTGCAAACTCACTTCATAATACCCGCTGTTTTGGCTCCGTATACCAGCACTGAGCAACGGTCAGGAGTTTATTTGATAAACACACATATATTTATATATACAGTTAATTATTATTTTGATATAAATTACAAAGAAATAGAATTCATATAACATGAACTAGAAAAATGTAGGTACTAAAAAATATGTACGTATTTTTACGAAACTATTAGTACGTTTTATTAAGATATATAACTGCAGGTGTCTACCACACGACTTTAGGTCTGAAATGTGCAATTTATTGAAACTCTTGTATAAGGCGAATTTTATATACATATCTATTTCTTAGATAGTTATTTTGGGCTAGTGCTAACATGCAGCGGGAGCTCTCAAGAGGGAAATATCCCCGATTTTGAACCATTTTTTATTGGTGCTCCGCTCCTACTGGTCTTAACGTTATAACATAATATATTATATATATATATATATATATTATATATATATTATGTTATATAATTCTATATAACATATAAATATAACCTATAATTTTCTCGATAAATGATCTATATAATACTGAAATTTCCAATCGGATCTGTAGTTCCTGAGATTACCCTCTACAACGTCACAAACTCACAAACTTTACCTCTTTATAATATTAGAAATAAGAATTATAAGTATAAATATTGCATTTTCAGTATTACGTTGCGGCGTTGCATTGTGGTTGGAATTTTTCTATGTCCATCTAGTTAGCCTAGTATCATCAAGTTGAAATTCTGTTGCCAAGATCTCTTTGTATGTTTCGGAAACTACACTTGTAAGCCAGTATCTCTATGTTTAGCTTTTTTTTACTTGATCTGACTACGCTATTGGCCTTGCAAGGTCTTTGCAACTTCACCGACTACCAAGGCGAGCGCATAAGGCACTCAGCCGATTTTATTTGACAACTAGCTCAAGAGTGTACGGCACCCTTGGCTTGGGCTGTTCCCTGATACGTGGAATTCACGATCTATCTGAGCTAACCTAGGCTAACTATTCATACATATACGAGTGGTTGAAACATAAATGTGTACCAAGCATACATAAATCAACAACTCTTATATATATATTCTATGCTTAGCGTGATTACTATCCTAAGAGTTAACATGAAACGAGATTGTCATTAAATGCAAACATCTGTAAAGTTGTATAAAACTTATTGATACTTTTTCTATGGGCTCCATTACAACAGCGTGAAGCAAAAGCTTGTTAGTGTAGTAGTTATAAGAATATATAGTAACGTATTATATGTTTCAGTGATGGAAAAGAAGACGATTTGGAAACAGACGGTTCTGGTCAACCGGACAACAGAATTGAGACGGAACTTAGAGAAAGTGAGTATGGATAATTAATAACATGTCAATAAATTATAATTATTATTTATTTGATAGTGGCAGGGTTTCTTCTAACTCCCATCTGACTAATTACCATTTTCAATTAGTTCTCTTCTAAATTCACAGTGATGGTACTATTTTAGTTTACATCGTCATTTAATCCCTGGTTATATTGTGGTCAGAGGCTAATGATACCTATAAAGTATAAAATATTAAATTACTCATATGGCCACACTGAAGGCTGCGTGCGCGTTATAAAAGACGTCCGCGACATATTGTTACTGACACTCCCGATGAAATAACGGCAGCGAACGATCAGTACCAGCCTGTCCCTCTAAACAGAGCATTTTCAGGCCCACGTCCGCGTAACTACAGATCACGCCGTTGTGGTCTGGGGGCAAACTTCGCTCCCGCACATCAGATTAGGCCCCCATCGGCAGTTACTCAAGCCTAAGTCCGATCCCTCTACGTGGAGCCCTTGAGTACGTTGCTCACGCGATACAGTGACACAAAATTTACACCACTGCAGCAACATTACACGTATCACCTCCACACACATGCATTCACACACGTTTACATATGAACGTGGAAGGGTTTAATTTTTTCCCTTATCAAACTGAAATAGTTTAGAAAAATTATCCGACACAAAATACATATCGAGGCATATATACCTGGTACATATATATGTTTCAATAACTCATATAAGTATGAATATATACCTTAGCTTAGGTTAGCTCAGATAGGTCGCGAATTGCATGAAACAGACAACAGCTGTGAAAATCGGATATTAAAGTGAAAAATTTGTCTTTAATAAATTTCTATAAAAATGGAGTGAGACAAATATCTTTAAAGATCTTGACAGATTCATGGATTCATGTTCAGTTCCCATTTAATTTCAATACATCGTCGTCATGTAAAGGAAAAGTTTCAATTTATTCGCTAGTACACGCTAGTGAAGCTGGGCTGATAGGTAATTATATCTATTTTTGTATAAACATTATCGGTGTAATTACAAAAATATTAAATACGTATTAAATATTTGCTTTTAAAAGATTACGTACTAAATGCACCATGCTCGCCCGAGGGAAGTTCGCGTTATCTTTTTTCGTACGTCTAACTTAACCTAAAGTGAGACAAAAGAACAAGATGGCGAACATTCAGCGACCGCGGTGCATTTAAAACGTAATCTTTTAAAAACAAGTATTCAGTACGTATTTAACTTTTTTGTAATAGCATCGTATATGTATATAATTAAATTTTAATAAAGCTGCATGTACCAATTCTTCTCCTTCAGACTCTTATACCAACTTTACTTAGTCGCCAACAAAAATAAATAAATACATAGTTATTTATGTAACTGTAAATAAAAAAATATACCTGCATCGATTTTCAAACATTATAAATACAATTATTTTATAATGAATAAAAGCTTATAAGATTTTTTCTTTTTCAGAAACTCTTCGTGTGACATTCGTTGTTATGGAACCTTACCGCGATAAATACTCCAACAGAGATTCGGTTGAGTTTCAAAATCTGTCCCAATCGTTAGCTGATTCTGTAAATCTTCTCTTCGAATCTTTGCCGGGGACTCAGAAGGCCAGTCTTGTTCGTATACAGTAAGTATAGGATATATTTAATATAAATTATCGTTCTCTACAAATTGTACCTATGAATCTATAGATAGTAATGATTACTCATTAAATTGAACGTAGCGTGTTTACTAAATAATACAAATAACCTTATCTTAAAATATGAAAACATGTACTTAACTGTAGAATTCTTAATTTTTATTGCGATAGTATATACTTTTTGTCTATGAATAGGTAATATTTTATAAATCAATTCATGTATTTTAGTATTGAATTATTAAGTATATTCGTCTGTAAATATTCCTATTTTTACATTTCCAGATCACGTTTAGACGGGTTCTCTTGCAAAGTCACCTTGGACATCGTTACAACTGGCTACGACAACACTGATAGAATCACTGAGATCCTGAGAGATCACATCAAAAACCGTGCATTATTGGGTAACTCCACAGTAAAAGATGACGACTTCAGTGCCACCGTCATAGATCCAGGTTAGCTTATAATTTATATTTCATTGCGGAATATAAACGTAACTCTAAATCCTTCTTATATTTTCCTCTCCATTACAATCACTAGCTAACTCTCCAAAATTAATCTATGTTTTGGTAGATTGACTGCGAAATCATCTATTTCAATAAGATATACGAGCTATGTCAGTTGTATTCACAGTTAGTGTGGTATCTTATAGTGGTTAACTCATCATTATTGTCTTAAATTTAATATAATACAAAATAAGTCCTAAGTCAATGTCCTAAGCCTTGACAAAGAATCCTTTCCACAGGAAGATATTAGCTAAATAATTTTTCCAGAAAAATGATTAAATACATTTAATTTATTAAGAATGAATAACTTAAAAAGCTTAAAAATAAATAAAATTGTTAACATTGTTGTTATAACTAATAGCGCACTAAGCTGTTTTATCTCTATAAAGATTCAGTACCTGGGCGACCGAGCCTAGCTCGGTTCTTAAAACATTATTAAATTTAAATAAATTGTTAGGTGTGCCTCACAAAATTATCATTATAAAAGTTAAAAAATATATATATATATATCTTTTATGCGACTGTCACTCGGATTCGGACTAGGGTTAACGGATTTTGGAAGCAGCCGATTCCCAACTGAGTTATTTTTCTTTTAACAGCGGCTGCGAAATTCACATTTACATTCCAACTATATTTTTTTATTGCATGAAAACACAGTTAAAAAAATTCTACGAATTTAATCTAGCTAGATCGATTTATCGTCCTCGAAACTACCTACATACTAAGTTTCAGGGAAATAGCTGACGTCGTTTCCGAGATCCTGAGTATATAAGAATATAAAAATATACAAGAGTTACTCGTTTAAAGGTATTAGATAGATGTATCAATAAATCCAAGAGAATTGCTACAATAATGATTTTTAGTACGTCATTGTTAACATACAAACGTATAAGCAGAAGCAACATAGAGCACATAATCTGCCGAATAAATCCAATGTAATGAAGGTAGAGACATTCTCGAGAGTGTCACATACAAAAACGGTCACGATTTCAAATGAAAAGTTTCGGTACCTTAAATGAAATTAAACTATATTAAAAAATATTTATGTTCTTTTTCGTTTGAAAACTTTATATTAAAAGGGTAAGCGTCACATCACATATTTATAAATTTCTTCAGTAAATTAATGTATGCTAATACTTTCCTGATACAAATAAAAATGATCTTCTCTATGGGACGTAACGATGTCGCGTGAATCAGTAATTCTCATAAAATGCATCTGTTACATCTTTTTATTGTTTTATTTTTATAATTTTTGTTTTGTTTTTTTTTTGTTTATATTTTGTTTCCTTTTTGTTATATTAGAAACGTATTCAGAACAAACAAACGTGGATAGACCTGTAGTAAATGAAGATGAAGGAGACAATGAAGTCGATGAAGACACTAATACCGTAACTTGTAGTGATCCTATACCTTGCTACAGTTCTTCCGTATCATATTGTGACTCGCAAAGATGCGACGGTATTGCAGTCTGTCCAGCTGGAGACGACGAAAAGGACTGTAAATCTTTCGACAGAGAAGGTGATGCAAGATTTGATTTATTTTAATTTTATTATTTGCTTTTATATGTATTGTTTCTTTTAATTTCTTTTTTTTACTTTACCTCAAAGATATAAACGCTCCTGAAAGTAGCACCAGTTTTGCACCCCAAAGAGGTGATCAAAGTCTCGATATTGACCTGGATACTACTACGACCGAATATGATGCGACAACTTCACGTACGACAGTGCCACCTCCAGTAAACGAATTCGATAACACCCTAAGTAAGTATCATAATATTTACAGTGACACTTTGAACCTGTTATGTGAAAAAAACTACACGAAAAACTACATAGCCTATATTCAGACAAGAGAAACGGTTACGATAATTATATTATCAGCTTACTGAGAAATTTTATAAATAACTGTTTAAAAATCGTATAGAGTTGAGTTTGTGTAAAAAATTCTGACTAAATGTATTCTGACACAAAATAAAGAAGAGAAAATTATATTAAGTAGAAGAAGATAAGGGTTGAAAAATTAATGTAATTCTTTAAGCTTTAAAATTATATGCATTGAAATGAAAATAATAAATTAGTTATTTACAAAAAAAAATCCAAGATAAAATTGGCGTTGTTACAACTACCGTGAGGTATGTTGACTCGTTTGTGAAGACAAATACCTCACTTTTGTCTAGCGTTTTGCGATTTCATTTCTCCAATCCCCTTACCCATCCATTCCAATCGCAAATTCTGTGAACTTCAATTAACTGTTAGTCACTGAACAAGTAGTAATCTCCCTCGACATACACTATATACTTTATTTTTAATAGGACATATAGAATTAAGTTAAACAAGCGTTGATAGCTCAGTCGATAACGTCGAACGACACAGGTTCGAATCATTGAAACTGACCGGCAACTTTCGGTGAAAAAAACATCTTGAAATCAAGGCATCATGGTAGATCTTTTAAGTGTGTCTGGCTAGCTAGAACCTTTGAGTTGAAATTCTGTCACCAACCAACTGTTGGTGTGTTCCGGTAATTGCATTTCAGAGTGACTCTCTTCTAAGTTTATCGTGTTCATCATCTAACATATCGTCGTTTCACATCAAATGGGATTGTGGTGAAATGCTAAGAATATATGGTATTGACTTATACTTGGCGTAGTAGGGTATTATGTAATATATTAGTAATACCATATATTTCACAGAGTAATATCGACGGTGGAAAGGTTATATGGCTAACAAGCCATTGAAAATGCTAGCGTAGTAGCCGATCTATTTTTTAAATGTCGAATAATAAAAAGATTATTTAACTAACGACCAAGAATACGTCAATTAGTCTTTCCGTCAACAATATTACTATTGTACTGACATGAATTAATATTGACAAGGATATCTGGAGTTATACGGTTTAATAAAGTATATCGAAAAATGGATTAATTAAAAGCTGATACATCTATCTACTTCCTGGGATACACACATACTGGTCGTCCGGGGTAATAGCACTCACATTAACACCGATGTGAAGTGCTTGCATTGTTATGCTTCGTTCGGTCAGTGAGAATGCGGAGACACTCCTGCCTTTCCTTTTCCTTCTCTCACTCTTCCCCCTTCCCTATCCCTTTCCCCTCAAGGCCCAAATTCTGGATAATAACTTAACTGCGACTCCCCTGGTGTTGCTAGTGTCTGTGGATGGCAGTGGTCACTTAACATCAAGAGACCCCCTGTTCGTTTGACTCCTATGATATAAAAAAATAAAAATAATAATTATTCAAATTACAATATCTCCCGATATAATATAATGATTAATTATTTCACTTTGGGAGCCGATCTGTGTTTTGGTATCTATTTTCAAGCATTTCCTTCAACACAGTATAGCCACAGTATAGATATGAGACACAGTACGGAAACTACGAACAAACGATCGAAAACGGTACACTTGCACAAATACGTGCATCGACGAGAGGTTTTGAAAGAAATTCTATGGACAGCACCACGAGATTCGCTTTAGGGTCATGTCGATGCACATTTTGTGTGAGTGTGCTGGTGCGAGCGTTTATAGGGAGTTTCCATACTTGGTGTTATCTGTCCTGTGGTATAGCAGTTACATAGTGCGTTTGTATTTAAATTTAGGGTTTAAATTAGTATAAGTATATTATAGATAGATACAATAAAATAGATAAATTTCTGTTAATCCTACGCTAAAATTGAAGTATAAACTGTCATACTAGTAATAATTTTAGTTAATATTGTAAGTTCGTTTCATAACCGTTCATGCTAAATTACTTAACTTAATCATCTTGAAATTGTGCCAACATATTATGAGAAAATACTTTTCACCTAGACTTTTGTTTTATCGAAGAACAGACCGAACTTGTATCAACGCGGGCGAAGCCGCAAGTAAAAACCAGTATAATTTTTAGATGTGTTGCATCTTTAAACTAGTTCTGATTTTAGAATTGACTATTGGTTACATTACAATCGTTCCTGTTAAATTTGAATGATTTCACCTACACTACAATACAATAATTATAATAATACTGTAAAGAGATACTACAAATGTGGTCTCTTTGCTTTCAGTCTGCTTAGCTGATGAGATCCGGTGTGACTTCACACGTTGTATCAAGCTGAGCCAGCGTTGTGACTCCAGGCTTGACTGCGACGATGGTACCGACGAGGCAGGTTGTCCCGGTAAGTATTGTACTTACATCAAATGAAATTAGGATAATCAGTGTCACCAAGCAGACTTGTTTATATTATCTATAGTAATCTGAGAAAGACTTATTACTTTGTTTTTAATGAAAAAGGATGAAAATTATCATATTATGTGTCGTGTATATTAATCGTAACATTGGAATATGAGAGAGTATTTTTTTTTTTTTGAATATATTTTTATTCAATTAGTTCACTTTTCACCTAAATTTATTATATAGGTTAAACATCAGTCAACTTATTATATTCTTTTAACGTAACTCGAAGATACTTATTTTTTTTTTCGAAATGACTACACTATTGACCTGGCAAGGTCTTCATAGCTTCACCGGACTACTAGGATATTGATTATCAAACATTTTTATACGAGGTTTATATGATCCTTAGATAGTTGTAATAAATTAAACTCTAATAAATATATAATATTCTGGTACAATGATACAATGATTGATGCCGAATGGTATCAATCCTGCGTTTGCCTTTGAAAGAAACAAAGGAATAATAGTTATTCCTTGAGGTTATTTGTGTATAGAAAACTAGTTATTCACGTGGCTTTATCCGCATGGAACTTAATGCAAAAAAAGTTTTTCATTTACCGTATCTTAGATAAATTTATACAAATGAGACTGAATTGCATTTACTTACCTACTCTTTCCTTGTACTTAACTCGAGCTTTTTTTTCGATCTGACTACGCTATTGACCCAGCAAGGTCTTAATAGCTTCACCGGATTACACTTAACCCGAGCTGTCATTCAATTACATCAACTTTTGATAGAGTAAACCGATTTTAATGGAACGAAGACTACTTACTTAGTTGATAATATATTTTATGATTTTCTTAGTGAAGTTTCATCATGAACGCAGTACTTATATAGTGATGCGTGTCCAAACAAACAGACAAATAGTTTTTTTTTAAATGATTGAAGTGTACTTTATTTCTTATTCCTTGATATCTACAAAAAAAACAATCATAAAATCTAAAAAGTACAGGCACGTTAGATTTACATTCTTATTATATGAATATATGTTATTTTATAGTTAGACAGAGTAAATATATAGTAATTATGATTGAGAGCAAGTCCATAATTTCATAACAACTTTAAAGGGGCCCTTTTCAAGGTTAATCATTACGTAACTATTGATGGTGGGAACGCGGCACGGTTGAACAATGGGAACCAGGGGGCCTACCCAAGTTGCTTATCGACAATCACTAACGCAAATAGAAAATGGAAAAATGTATGGAGATGACATATCTGAACGCTATATCACGTGTAGGGCGTGAGGTGAGGTGCAGGAACTGGCCAGACTGCGCTACAGGGCTTGATTCATTTTTTACACTAGTGCATTTTTGCGTAAATCAGCTGATGTTCAGTGTATATCAGTTTTGCATTTTTAAGATAATTTGGTCAAATTTTAAGCACCTATTTTTTTATTGATTTAGAACAAGAATCGATTATTTATTATCGTGTATTATTGCTGGTGATTAAACAGTCGCTCGGTATAATAAATCTAAATTATTCAAAGATGACTAATATAGGTAGGGTTGCCAACTTTTATAAAGATAATTAACGCATCATGTTTCGAAGTATAAAAGAAGTATCTTCCTAACTTATTTATATATTTCCTTAAAACATATTGTTTCGTGATGTTAACACATGTTAACAATTCCTTTGTCATTAATAATGTCAATGCTAGTTGTATAATTAAAATATGAATAAATAACTCGTTTCATTAATCTTAACGTTAATCTATTGCTTCTCGCTCTTCTCGCCATTTCAGATTAATTACCAAAAAATTTCTTTCAGTGACAACTGAAGTAGCAGGAACAGAGATTAAATTTAACATCATTTTTTTTTTAAATATGTAAGGCAACATTCCAAATGAAAACCAAATTCTCAAATAATCTAAGCATAAAAAAATGTGTAAATTTTTGATAATTGCATTCACCATTTATGATGATAAATCATCAATTCGTTTTAATCTTATTTTGTATTCATAACTAAAGTACTTATAGGTATATTGTTTTTGTTATAATTTGTTGAAGTGAAATTTCTAATGCGACTTCCAACAATGTTGTGTTAAACGTTTAACACTACCATGGAGGGGGTATGAAAGCACTGTTGCGTTAAACGTTCTATGCTAGAAACAATGTGATTTCACTAAAAATCAATTTCTACTAGGTGTTTGCGAATATCGTTCGAATCGAATCGAATCGTATTTTAATATTCGAGTCGATAAACTTATTAGCCGAAAAATTTCAAATAATACTAAAAAAATTGCGAATAATATAATTCCGAAAAAAAATCGAATTTTTCGAATTATTCGGGAACTCTTACAATCGAATAATTTGTAAGTTCGAATTAGTCGCACAGCCCTAATTTCTACCCCTTCTTATTTTCATTTCTACATTACGAAGCTTCACTTCTTCCGCGCGAAGGGCCTCCACGGACTATTTTTTTAGGCTATCCATAATATTATAGATATTCAATAGTTATAGTTGTAGCATGAATATCAACAAATAATAGTTAAACAATTATCCATATGACTGTTTTATATTACATATCACTGCATACTTTATTTTCATGCGAAAATGTAAAGTATATTTAACAAAACGAAAGTAAGATATGTTATTATAAAGTACGGCTGACAACCCTAAGTGTAGGTTATAATATTGGTACAGCTATTTTTAAATCTGCGTTTACGCAAACGTATAATTGATTATGCGAACTAACACTTGAGTCATTCAAGTGTATAATTGATACTAAGTGCTGAACGTATTATTATGACGATCAACATTATAAATAAATGGATGATCGTATAAGAACTGTTTTGTTTCTGTGGCTAATGTATGTATGACATTATCTCTTTATAAAGAAAAATACTTATGTAAATGTAATTTGAACGTTATTCATACAATGCATTTTTAAATAACGTTTCGACGGTTATATACTAAAAAATTTGTTGATAATCAAGTGTAGGAAAAATATTTTTTTTTATTTTATTCAGGGCAACAAACAATTGTACTCAAAAATACAGGTAAGCAATATTACATAAAAAAAAACGAATAATTCTTGAAGAACAATCCTCTCCGCCGCCCATGTTTAAGTATACATTTTTTCTTTTTAATTTTTGAACAGTAAATAAAATCAAAGCAATTATCGGTTTACTGTTCTAAGTTACTTATAAAAGTTTAAAAATATGCTGGGCATAAATAAAATATATTTTAAATGCAAAGGAAAAACAAAAGTACCACACAACTTGTCTCACTTCTACACCGCAAAAAACACACATCGCTGACGCGTAGTGTTTATAAGAATCAAATTCTCTTGAAATTCTAACAACCTTGTACTCATTTAAGTTATCGTCATGATATATTTTTAAATAAGGGCCTAGTATTTAAGATGTAAAACTAAAGAAAAGATCGAAATCTATTCAACAGTTTTTGAATGGTAGGCGTACGACGCTCTTGATCTGTATAGAATCGAATTATTTGGCTTGTCAGGGGACATTATTTATAATTGAGAGTTAATTATTGTATGATTCATAAGGGATATGATATAATATATTAGTTTAGTAAAATTGTTAATCTTACTTCATACCATATTTTAAAAAGTAATTACACTCATCATAAAAGTCTAAGCAACATGTACTAATTTAAATTTTAGGATGGTTCTTCACATTATAACGTTGTATTTTATTTTTAAAATAATATATTCAGGGTTCTATGATGTAAAAAGAACAGTTGTTGTCTTTATAAGTTCTTTTAATAACATAAATGAACAATATTAGAATATACTGTAGAAACTAAGATACATAAGAAACTAAACTTTTTTTTACAAAATGAAATTTCTAAAGAAAATGTATTTATTGTGAAAGAATAGAACAATTTAATACAAAGTATGGTCTCCTCTGCTATTCAGAACTTGTCGGCAACGATTATTTGTTGAATTAATGAGACTGTTATGTCATCTTGCGGTATTCGCTCCCAATGGAATTGTAGCAAATCCTTCAGCTGTTGGGTTGTTGTCGCTCCGTCCAAGTCCTTCAAAACACGTTTGGAGCATGGAGCATGTCCCATGCGTACTCGATGGGTTGAGATCTGGCGATTGTGCAGGCCAGGGCAATACCCGGATGTTCTCTGTTGCAAAGTATTCACTGGTTCGCCGAGTTGTATGTGACCGCGCATTGTCATGAATTAACCTAAAATCGGAGCCAAAGTTTTGTGCAAATGGGTAGAAATAAGGTCTGAGAATATCCTCAATGTAATTTTCAGCATTCATGTTTCCATTTACAAAAACGAGCACAGTTCGCCTGTTCTTCATAATACCCGCCCATAACATAACTGTTGAGCCGCTGTATGGATGAACTTCCTGAATGCACCTGAGCCTTTCAGTATTTCCGGGCCGACAATACACTCGCACCCTTCTTGTATCAGGCTTAAACCTGAATCGCGACTCATCGGAAAACATAATTTTATCCCATTGTTCCTGGGTCCATGTTATGCGTTCTCTACACCATTCATATCGACGAGCGCGATTCCCGTGACGTATCGATGGGCACCTGATTGGGCATCGAACTCGTAGGCCGTACTCATGCAGTCGATTTCGCACAGTTTGAGGATTTACATCAACACCACTTGAAATTTGTAGCCTCAAACTTATTTCTCGAGCGGTTAACATCGGCTGGCGTCTTGCAGTCAGTTGTATGTACCGGTCTTGCCGAGTGGTTGTACTCCTTTTACGGCCTGGATGCTGTTCAGCGGGTTCTCCTGTATTATTGTAGCGCTGCCAAAGACGACAAATAACACTTCTATGAATGCCAGAATGTCGAGATACCTGAGATTGATTATTTCCCGCTTGCAACATCTCTACAGCTCTTTGCATTTCATATGCCATCAAATGACGTCGCTTCATGACGTAAAGAATATCTAACAATTCAATTTTGTCGCTAACTTTATTTAAATGGTTGGTAAAATTATAATATCAAGACTAAACGTAGCAATTAAAACGCACGTAAATTCAAACAAATTCGCAGTCATTTGAATTTTATGAAAAAACAAAACATAATCAAATTTTTTTTACAACCAGCCAGTATGTCATCAATAACAAAAAAGTTTACTTACCTACGCACTTTGTTTGAGTAAATACTTAGAAATTAATTAATATAAATGGTATAATTTGTAATATCACGCATGTTGCTTAGACTTTTTTGATGTATGTAAGTTACTATGCAGCTCTATTGTATAGTTTTATCTCTTATCGCTTATCTCTATTCAGAGCGGTCAAAAAGTTTAGTGCGGGTTATATAATGTGTACAAAATTTTATCAATATCGAATTAGAAATACAATTTCTGAACCTACTAAAGGTAATCTTTATACTGTATCAAGTAAGGAATTATATAAGCAAATCTGTCAAACCATTTTTATGTTAAATCCGTAGATTCAGGCAGACAATATTTTTAACATATTATACAGTATTAATATATATAATAAACAATAGACATTTATCACATAATTAGGAATAAAACAAATAAATGTACAGACAAGCCAACAAATTTGTTAATATATATATATAGATTTAAAAAACTTGTCGCACATTACTCTGCTGACTAAAAAGGCTGACTTAAAGTTGTTCAGAATATAATACGATTTCTTCTTTTTTTAATTCTATCTTCTACATATCATTTATTAATAATAATTATAAATAAGATGCTAACAAGCTCTATGTAAGGTAATTCTTAATTATCAAGCCGGTCTTCTGACAACCATCACATGGTACTTTATGTTTCATTTAAAGGGACGATGAGTGATTACAAATATATTGTTAATCGCTTCATAGAATAATTAACGTATACATACCTGTATAGAATATCAAAAAACGCCGTCAAAGTAATTTCAAGAAACAATAGATAGAGAGAGGCTCTGCACACTGCCGCGCCGTGAGTGCGTAATTAGTTTATCGGCTATATTCAAGAGTCCATTAGTTCGGGCAAAAGCTGTAAGGGAAAAGGATTTAAAAATTCGAGTATGTTACTAGTACCACCTGCTATAGTATACATTTAATCCAAAGTCATGCTTAGAAAATATTTATATTTTTTTAATATAGTAAGTTTGACAGTTGAGAATAAACCAAAAAAATCAAGCTGAAATTAGAAACAAAATATTAGAACTTCTAATAATAAAAAATAATGAAGAAAATCGTCTCAAAAACAGAAGGGGGAAATGTTTTTCACCGTTTTTATATACTGCTGATTTATATACAGTTATTTATTTATATTGGGTATTGCCTTTTTTATTTAGCCTTTATTGCTGATACTATACAATGATTTTTACATGCAAATTGTTTTAACTTAAATCTAATACATTGGGTTGCCCGGTTCAGTGGCCAGCGTGTCAGGTGACACATAGACCTTTTCCAGCTGCTTCCATTCTTCTCTGTTGGTAGCTTTTCTGGACCAAATTGTCTCTCCAATCAGCTTGATGTCATCTATCCGTCTTCTAGCTTGCCTTCCTTTTTTTCTTTTGCCATCACGTGGCTGCCATTCCATTATAATTTTAGTCCATTTCATTTTACTTTCCCTTATAAGGTTACCTGACAAGCTAAAAGAGGAAATATAGAAACTCGTGGCTTCAAAATTTGAACTGAAAATTTCATTTTTCTATCGTCAATTTGTATACATATATTTTTAGATCAATTTTTAACTCTCCATCCACATGATTATGGAAACTAGTGGGTGCTCAGTGGTCGACATTCGACCATAGTTATTTGATTTTTTAAAGTTTGAACTTTATTAGGGTTCTTTTGACAGAGGGTATACTTCTATAATCAAAGGTTTTCATCATGGCTACTCAGTTATTTGCCATGATCTTTAATTATATAATCATTAAAAAAAATCTATGTGTAAATGAAAATTGAAATTAATTATAAATTTGAAACAAATCTCAAATTTTAAGCAAACGTAACTTTATGAAAATAAAGAAATTTATCGTAACCCATGACACAATTTTCAATTAATTTTACACGACATCGTGAGTGGGTGGTATTTCTGGGTGATATTGAATTAAATGTAGTCTGTTCATTATGAGAAATAGTGATATGCCCAGTATCATCGTTTGGAACAGTAATGGATGCACAATACAATCACATGGTGAATCCAAGACAGAGATGTTTTTAATACTACCATTAGCTTTTAAAAATAAATTATTTTTTGTTGCTACATGAGGTTGAATTGCAACATTGTAACCGCGGAGGTCTAAGTCATGGATTACTTTTATGAATAAAATTGTTATTTTGATTATACAAAGTATTATTTGGCTCATTTTTTTATTAAATCATCATTTGAAGTGAGTTCACCATAAAAAATAATAAACATTACAATAATAGTTATATTTTATAATATCATTATTGTATGTAGTATGAAAAATGGTAATTGGAACGTAAGAGTTAAAAAATACATACAGTCGAGCATAGCAACCTCCTTCACAACCTCTTTTGAAATTCGCAATTATTGACGGCTGTCAAATTGTCTTTTTTATTTACATGTGTGTGTATATGTTGTGTAAAATTCAAGCAGTAGCGTGAGTAGTGCATATTTTAATAAATTTAACGTACTTCTAATGCATTTTATATAAAATAAACAGCATTCTGCACTTCTCCGCCATATAAACTTTAACTATGCCAAATTTCAAGTTCACCCGTTGATGGCAAATAAGTTAAAAAGGGGTACAAAAATTTTGCTTCACGTATTAATATATAGATAAAGTAGATAATATTTAATACGTAAACTTTAAATAGTATCAACAATGTTGGTCGGGTTTCGTGTTTTTGTATGACGAGATTGATGGTTAAATTACAACAATCATTCATTTGTTTCATCTCTTATACACAGATTTTTAATGAAATTGTAGAAAAATACTTAAGTATCTATTAGTATCTTAAGTACATTATTAGTTTATACATTTTAGTACGAGTAACAAACACCAAATCTTTACCTAAAAATTATTTACTAGAATACTTAAATCTGATATGATATGATATAAAATCAATGCATAGTAGGACAAAGGAATTACGATTATTTTATGATAAAAATACAATTTAAGAGTGTGGTTCGCTTTCAGCTAGTATAAGACCCCCAAAAAAATAAGCAAACTTTAACATTCACATGTTTATGGTGATAATCTCTAATACGTTTAAATAAATGTCTATATTTGAAATCACAAACAATTCTAACATATGAACGTTATCATACTCTTTCATTTATTATTTAATATGCTATAAAATTATTGTACCTTAGCGGACCTCGCTGATGCTGTTTCGCTCTGACTATAAAAAAACCTTCACAAATTATACATCTAAATAAATATTCCTCATGAATCACTTTATCTGCTGAAAGCGCATGAAAATAGGGTCAGTACTTTTTGAGTTTATCGCGAACAGACAGACAGACGATAGTGGACTTTGTTTTATACTATATGTAATAATGACACAAGTGTTATAAAACGGTATTATCTAACTCTACTATAAAATTCTTGACAATTGATTTCGTTATATCATCGGTAAAAATATCCTGTCTCGAGGTTGAATTAATCTAATGAAAGTTTGACAAAAATAAATTAACAAAGGTTTCAACAGCAGATATGGATTGTAATTGGCTTAATTGATAAGGCGCCTTTGCATTTAATTCATCGTAATGGACTGTGTTGTAATGTGTTGAGTCCAATGCCTCGTTGGGCTGGCTCCTTAATAGTATTGTATTTATGACAGTGATTCGTTATCTTTATGTGTTTGCAGAATTCTTACTAATTAAAATAGGATAATTAATTTAATTTTGTCTAGAAAATATAGCGAAAACAAAATTATATTCGTACATTTATTTTAAAAAATCCTGTAATATTTTATTTAAATAATTTTTTTTTTTATCTCACGTTGAAGTGTTGAAGTTTTCATTACATTTGAATGCACAATTTAATAGAATAAGTTAGTTTAATAAAACAAATATAATTTTCGAAAATATTTATAGATTTCTTTGGATCACGTTATCACTTTTTGTGTCTGGATTTGTACTATTGAATTTATTGGAATTTATACCTCAATTTATATTTTTACATAAATCATATCGATACATGAGAATAGCTTTGTCAAAGGAGTACTAGAAATGAACAAACTCATTCATTATGTAAATCATGGATTATTACTTTGCGCCTTACAAATTATATTAAAAGCCTAGACACTAAACTGTAATGGTAATTACACGCACAGACACCTTTACTGTTGCGCCACTCCCCAGAAGTATAGAATGTTAACTCCTAGGTTTCCGATATATTAATTATTTATAACAATTTTAAAAATATAAAAAAAAATATTATATCGTATTTCTCTACACAAGCACTTTGATGTATCACGTATTCCTGCATTACGTTTTTGATAAGATATATGTTGTAATTTACCTAGATATTGTTTAAATTGACGAAAAAATAAGGATAAATGCCAAATAAGTATAAGTATAAAATAAGTTTGAAAAATCCTGTCATCTAAAAGTGCTCTACTGCTCCAGTCATTGGAGTTGCACAAAGGTAATATATAGTGTTTCTATATAAATATATAAACGTAAACGAAGTAATAGGTAACAGCTAGTGGTAATAATGTATATTGTGAAAGCCGTATTTAACGACTGATATTAATCAATTCGGGTATCGCTTTGCTGTTGTGAACTTGGTAGTCTATTTACAGTCAGTATCTAAATGGTATGTAAACACATGCATGTGTGCTTTTACTTTGACTAACATAACACTCCTCATAATAATTTATTTATTCCTCACAGATTTAGTCCCAAACTTTATCAACTTAGAAACGTAGGCGCTAAATAAATGGGAACATAATAATATGGATATTCCTAAAATTTTAATTATAATAACATATAAGTTAAAATTACTTTTGACTTGCGTAAGACAATGATGTTGAAAAAACACATGGAATAAATGTTACCTACTCTATGATGACTATTTAAAGTTATAGTTTAGTGCTTATTAGATGTTACAGTATAAGTTTACATAGAATGTTTTACTCATCAGCATTAGTATTTCCTGTATATATTCATTATATTATTAACAGCTCATATTATTATGTTTTACCAAAAAAATAACATATAGACGTAAAACTGACAATGTAATTCTGGGACTAACGAAAAAAAAAACAATTGAAATATGGAAGTATGTTTGTTAGATATCACTTCTCTCATTATTTTCGGTAAATTAAAATAAATGAAGTTCCTATAAGAAATATATTAACTAAGTATAAATATATTAATAAAATATAACATTAATTAAATATATTATATAGGCGTGATATCGTTTGTTATTTTGTAACATGTATTACTGAATGTTAACTTCATTTTTTTATGGTACGAGACAGCATACTGTCTTGCAATCCACCTCCTAGTAAATACATTGACTTTTTTGGCAGGGTCTGTCTGACATGTAGTGGATATTATATTTTATTAATAATCTTGTGTTATTTAATTCTGTTTTTTTTTGTAATATCTGTTATTTTGCGTAATACAGTTCGGTTATTATGCACAAATGAGGTGGACGGGAGATAATAACACGGAACATGAATTCTGAGACGCTAGAAAAACTCAAAGGAGAATTCTAACAAAGGAGACACCATCTTGTTAGAACATAGAAATTATCCTAGGTACTTATAATATTATTATTCACTCGATAATGGCAGTAATAATGTAGAAGACTGTTTACTAAAAAAGAGTTCATAATTCCTTATAAATTTATACATAGTATAAATCTAAAATGATTGCAGTTCGAATGTAACTTTAATAAGGTCGTGACTCTTGAGAGCCGTACGAAAATAACGCCTACATTTAAATTGGTCTGAGTATGGTGTTACCGCAAACAGACTTAACAAAGATCCCACCTTTTGTAATAGTTAAAATAAACGCCAAGAATGATGTAAATATCAATATCGGATTATTTTTAACGAAAAACAGCGATAAGCGCAATAAATTTCCTCGATTATTATTAATGTCTTTTTAGAGTTTCGTACGAACTCAATCCCTAAAAGAATTTTAAGTCGGGCTTCACTACTCCTGGGTACACTGAACGAAAAGAGAATTTATTTCAGGTTTCGTATACATTTAATAAAATTGTACCGATTTTTTTTTTAGGGCTTCACTACTCCTGGGTACACTGAATGAAAAGAGAATTTATTTCAGGTTTCGTATACATTTAATAAAATTGTACCGATGCTTTTAGTAAGTTTATATTTGCCCATTGAATTAATCCGATTTTTTTTATATAGCAGTATCTTCCGGAATAATCTTCTTTACTTACGCAAAAACATCTATTATTATATAAGAAGAATAATAAAAAATGAACTGATTCTAATTACGTTTACGACAGATAACATCATTATAATAAAGGTTCGAAGAGGTTAAGAAAACAGTTACAAAACAATAATTCGTATCAAGATGCGCTGTAGCTAAGAGAGGGCGCGACCTTTGATTAAAATTATATTTGTTATTTGATCAGGATTTCTTTATAAAGACGATTGAAAACTGTTAGTTTCGTTGAAAGTACTTAGAAAATACACAAGATATATAAACACAATTAGTACCTGGACGACCGAGCCCAGCGTTCTTTAAAAAACATTTTTAAATAAAGTAAACTGTTAGGTTTGCCTCACAAAATTAACATTTTTCATAAAAAAGAAAATATTAAAAAAATATATCTATTTTGCTATCACTCGGATTCGAACTAGGGTTAGACGGGTTTTCTAAGCAGCCGTGTTCCACCTGAGCTATTTTTGTTTTGATAGCGGCTGCAAAATTTACCTTTATATTCTAGCTATATTTTTTTGTTGCCTGAAAACTCAGATAAAAACGTTTTCTATGAATGAAATCAATGCAGATCGATTTATCGTCTCCAAAACCACCCACATACTAAGTTTCACGGAGTCACTGATGCCGTTTCCGAGATCCTGAATATATAACAATATACATAAATTGCTCGTTTAAAGGTATTAGATATATGTTTTTCACTTTAACCCTAACTATTTTATCATAATTAAAAAGGATTGATCTCTAGCTGACGCTATTTTGGATATATTTAAATACGAATGCTTTATTTCTGCTACATTGTAATGGTATGCAGTCGAGTCAACAATAAAAATTCTTTTTGCCATGGCTATCAGATAGGTTAGCGTGATATCTTTGGTCGATATTTAATTATTATTTATTGTAATTACATGTTTCTACTGATCGTGAATAAAATTGTTGTGAGAACCATTGTGCGGTGAATTTTGTATTATTATATGCTGACTTATGCTCGCAGCTTTATCGGTGTTAAAGTAGATATGACCTATCCCTTTGGAACGGTACTCCTTTCTGGGTGAGAGTTACCCTACGCCAATATCTATATTCCTGACAAGCAAACAAATTCACCTTCGCAATTATAATATTAGTAAGTGTATATTATAAAATAACTGTTTAATTCTATTTAAATAATATCAACGTTTAAATTGAGTTATAGTAATAATTAGGAATGTGTCGTAGTTATATGATAATATATTTTATTTGCATCTGCTACTTATGCATTTTAACTCATGATTCTAAATAATCATCCATTGATTTACTGCCACCATGACCAATCGGTTTTTTTAAAGACAATTTTAAAAATACTATATATAATAACTTTAACGGTTTAACAATGTGTTAATATGTTTACTATATAAGCCTGTTTATTAAATGCTCGAAACCTATAAAAAGTTTCTCAACTTTTGATATTGAAATTTTTAATTTCTTTACTCAGAATGTCTCGTGATCTCTACTAATTTGAAGTAATTTTAATGAATTATTCATTTTCTTTTTATTCCAAAAATTGCAACCCCTCACGCAAATGACAAAGCTTAGCGAAACTCTCTTGGCGACAAACTAAGTAGGTTGCGAGCGGGCTAGTCCAAGAGTAAGCAGGTGACTCCAGTCTCGACAGTTCAGATTTACTTTTCATTAATGCATTACGTTTCTTTAAAAAAAACCTATATTGTATAAGACTATACTATACACGTATATCTACTATATATTTACTATATATTTCATTTAATAATTTTGAACACAGCATAGTGTTCAATTTATTCTGTGCTTATAATTATTAGATACTTTTTTGATTTTCTGTGGCCTTGTCTATCTACATTAAATGTGTGTTTTAATACAGTATTTACAATGGTAAATATCTACAATTCTTGTTAGGTTTATCTATTGAAATAGAAAAATAAAAAAATGTTTTATTTCATTATCCAAAACGACTAAACCAATATTGGCACGGCTTTTACTAATACATGTACTTTTAAAAGTATTTTATTCTAACTGTATATTACTATGATCTTCCATAAGCGATATCAATACGGTAAAGGATTAGCGGTGTTTAATAATAATAATAAAATTACAATGAAACACATTGGCCAGCCGACAATTAATCTAGATATAACGTGGATTAAACAGTACAAGTCATTTCATAGAAACAAAGTCGCCGATATAATTGTACTCTACAATGTTCAGCTCTGTGTGTTAGCGATCAATTCTGTATTTTTCGTGAGCGCGTACAGCTCCGTTGACATAAAATAAGTTTCTCTATGAAATTGAATATACCGATCGCGTGCTCGCGTTCATTTTCCGAGTTACCTTCGACCGATGTCTCTCTCAACTGTAATGGGGTATTTTATTAAATTGCCAATATTGGTACATTTAAGTAACGATAAGTGGTTGGTATTCGGACTAACCTAGATAACCCTAACCAGAGGTCGGATAGTTGTGAAACTGTGATTATTATACATTTATTCGTGGCGTGCTCTTTAAATTTAACGCAAAAATATTTAATATCAATTTATTGATACTTAATTTATTTTAAGCTTGAATGTACTTGGATATTCGTTTTAGTAGTTATGATATTTATAATATCATTTTTATCCTTTAAAATATAAGGCCGAGATATAATCGTTTAGGAATATGATAATTGTTATGAAGTAGGAAAAAATTATCTAATTTTTTATTAGCATTACGATGCTACTTTAAGTGTTATTTGTATTTAGTAAGGGTTGTTAATAATAATTGCTACTTATCAGTCCTCGGGAATGGACATACCGCGACATGGTTTCCGTAGCGGGTGAGCGACGCGACGCAACTCAGCGCCTACATACTGATGGCGACGTTATCACGTTGCATGTCGTTCGCACACCAGATTTATGTGGATGATTGTACTTTTGTGAACTTACGTCGACCGCATGCGGACAGACACTCTCCATTTTATCGCTTAAATGGTTGCCAATGTTTATAAAGGTTGTTTGTGTTTATTTTGCATATTCACGACAGATTGATATGAGTGTGTTTATAAAATATTTGCCCCTTATGGTAGGTACTTTATTGTCATCAATTATAAGGATGTAAATTACGTAGCTCTAATAATAAGCAACCATTGTTAAATAGTTTAAAAATGATTTATTGATGACCATCTGAAATGAGTTCGATTTTTAATGCGTTTTTTTAATTGTTTTATATAGTTTGTGGAAACTTCGTAATAGTTATTCTTTCGCCTTATTTCCTTGTCATTGTGAACATCTACTATTAGATATTATATGTTATTCTCAATTGGTATATTTGATCTAATAATTCTATAAGTAATTTACAACAAAAAAATCTCAAAGATTCAGGAAGATACCTTGCAGTGGGTCTCTTAGATTGTCGATTTTCAAAACATAGTAATAATTTATGTATAACTATTTTTTTTTTTCGAAATGACTACGCTTTTTATCCAGCAAGGTCTTAACAGCTACTAAGGCGAGCGCTTAAGGCACTCAGCCGATTTTATTTTGGCAACCAGCTCAAGGGTGCACGGCACATCTCGGCTTGACTGTTGCCAGTTGCATGCAAAATCGTGACCTATCTTAGCTAACCTAGCTAATTATTCATATATGTATGAGTTGTTGAAACGCATATGTGTACCAAGCATACACGCCTCAACAACTCCTCCATATATTTATTATCGGAAAATTGAGAGTTTTTCAGTTCGATAAGGGAAAAAAAGTAAACCCTTCCACTTTCATGTGTAAGCGTGTAGGCGTGCACGTGTGTGGGGGTGATCGTGTAGTGTTGTAGCGGTGATGTATATTTGTGAGTCACCGTATCGCGCAAGCATCGCACTCTAAGGCTCCCTACCGAGGGATCGAACCTAGGCTTGAGCCGCTACCGTGGGAGGCCTAACCGGGTATAACTATTATTAATTTATCATCACATGAAGCTAATAAATGACTGAATTTGCAATTAATGAAGTAACAAATCGATCGAAGTCGCCTATTGTTGTATTATAATGCGGTAGCGCTCGATGTCGCAACCAGACCTTGACATGGGAAGACGATCTACAGTATATGCTTACAGCGGTAGGTACATAACTAGTGAACTCAGCGAAATATTTGTACTACATTTTTTATCACTAATTATTGTTTCTTAATATAGGCGTGACGTTAATACTCTTACTATCTTGATACAAACTTGCAGACTATTCTATGACAGCTTGACTTTGTGTTACATGAAATATGTATACACTAAAAGTAACTTAAAAACCTATTGTAAGTTTTTTGAAGTCACTGATAAAAATATACACTATATATGTAGTCAAAAGTAAACAGTGTATTTATATTTTTAAATGTGTAGAAATTTATATGTAAATACATACTAATATATAATTCCTTAAAACAACAAAATACCTAAATGAATATTCGTTTTTTTTTTCAAATTTCAATTTATTTATTTTATTATTTAGAGTTGAAAGGATAGTGCAATTTGTGCAAAGATTGACTCCGAGTGCAATATCGTCACATGAATTTTAATCGGAATGTTATAGTACTTGCACTGTAGTGTTTCAGTCAAAAGGTTATGATTGGGAGCTTGTACTAGTGAGTGAAGCATTTTATCGAAGTCCTCTGAAACCAATCCATTAGGAATGACCGCGGGACTGCAGACTCTGGAGATCGGTTACAAATTATCGCAGTGACCACTAAGTAAAGGGTGGACTACATATATTTTATCATAAAATAGACTTAATACTTTTAATATAATTATAAAATGCTAAATAAAATTGTAAATAATACATTACTTAGGTGGCTAATATATCTATATACTAGGTGTGTATATTTCATACAATTATTGTCTTGTCATCACACATTAATATGAATACGTCATAAGCAGTTCAGTGATACATACATCAACGATTTAAAGCATAACCCGAAAGATAACGAACGACAGGATGTTTAGGTTACGTTAAATGCGTACCAAAGATTTATCATATACCTACGAGTTCCCACTCTGGAATGATGTCACTGTTATATCTCGAGTCATGGGACAAATAGACATGCAATAAATCTGTTCTGTTAAAGCTGCACGCTTATCGTCTATTCTAAGTGAAACATGAACATTTATTTATTTAGCTATCTAACCTAGTTTGCACAGTTTATTAAAAATCGTGGTTGATTTCATTACTGATTCAAGTATAACGTTCAGTTTTATAATAATATTGCTTACTTTTATATGTAGCGTAATTATCGATTTGTTATAGCATTTATTATCATCAAGAAAGTGCTTTAAATCGTAGATTATAGTTCATAAAAAGATCTACTTTTATTTTTAATAAATTTATTTATTAATAATAATAGCACTTATTATCTAAAAGTATATAGAGTATTTTGTAATTGTTACCTGCATGGTACTGAATCATTGCTGTGTGTAATTTTTACAAACGGTTACATAGAGTAGCTGTATTATTTTGAAAGATAGACGAATCATGCAATAGAAAGTTAATTCATTTTTTAATAAAATTAAATATTACGATCAAATCTTCCCTTGCAGTTTTACATAGATTTTTAGGGTTAAATGTTAAGTATTACTTGACAATGAATATCGAGTACTACTTACCGTTAGCGGCGACGGAGTCATTTTTCAGAATAATTAAAAAGCATGAAGATAAACTACGAATGTAAAATCTACCTTATATTAAACATTATAAATAAAAAAAGATTACTTATTGCACATAAACAAAATATCGATAAAAATATATATTAATTAAATCACTATATCACCTTTAAATAATACAATTTGAATTAAATGAGTAAGGATAGAAAAAAGTACAAAAATTTGATTTATATAGGTATTATTCATAAAATTACGCAGTTTAAGCAAAAAAATAATATTAAAGCAAATATTAGCAAAGCAAAGCGCGTTACAAAATTTTATGCTACTATGTTAGTTACCTTAGTTATTTTCAGAATTGTATCGTCTTCATTTCAATACCCCTACTATAGGTTTCAAATGAGATTTACTCTTTATGTCCGTCGCATACTATGTCAGTGGTATAAAATATTGTTATTAATTATTAAAGCACAACCGAAATAAATACTTCTAGACTGATTTATGATATTTTACGATTTTTTTTTTTGGTTTCTAACGTTGCACCCATTTTTTACTAAAAGCAGCGTTTTACTCCGGGCTTTTGCTCAGAAAAACATAGGAAAAGTACATCACTTACTTGGATATATTACGAAATAAATAAAGTTCACA
Source organism: Antheraea mylitta (assembly GCA_014332785.1). Taxonomy (NCBI): domain Eukaryota; kingdom Metazoa; phylum Arthropoda; class Insecta; order Lepidoptera; family Saturniidae; genus Antheraea; species Antheraea mylitta. The sequence continues at coordinate 9,170,389 of JACEII010000031.1, read as the reverse complement.
TATTCTTAAAACAAAATCTCATACGCCTCTGACGTTTTAACATACTTAGGACGAACACATGTTTTGACAGTTTTTAACATCTTCTAACACTGACTCTGTTAACTACTACAGTTGCGTTAAGAAGCTTGTTCAGATTCGTAGTAGGGATGTGGTAGGCCTCTACCGGGGTTGCGTGTACTGCCCTCATTTACCATATTTTATGACATAGTTCCGACTTAGTATTTCACTTTTTGTTTAAACTATGTCTGTCAGTGTATCCGTTGGTAATCACGGTTTCCATGAAAAACTCCAAACTGTTTCTCGGATGTCCTCCGTGTTTGCATTTGCTAACTACGTTCTAATTTAAAAAACTTGACATTATATTTTTTAAATAAAACCAACTAATTAACATTTTTACTGTACAAAGATTCGTTGATTAATTGTATGATAATGGTCAGTATCAAAAATAGGAGATAGTGTATTGTTCGATAGTCTTTTACACAAGTAATATAGACAGTAAAATAGTCGAGAGTCTCTCAAAAGCAGTAAACAAGGCGACACAATTTGATCCTGAACATTTCTGAAGCATTTTTTAAATTATAGTTCGAGTTCATTTAAGTAACTTGCTATGAAATTATAGACTACACAGAGTCAAACTCTCTTTGACAATTGATTGGATTCTTAGGTTCTTACCTTATCAGTTAATATCTGAAAACTATTATGATTGTTTTAAAATTCAATAAGCTGTGTATAGTTATGTGCTTCATTGTACTGTTTTTTTTTTGTATTTATAATTTGTGCACTTAATAAAAGTATTTGGGCGACCAAGCCTAGCTCGGTTCTTTAAAAAATATTTTTAAATTAAAATAAATTGTTATATTTGTCATGCAAAATTAACATTTTTCACAAAAAAAAGAAAAATATTAAAAAATATATATCTCTTCTGCTGTCGCTCGGATTCGAACTGGGGTTACACGGATTTTCGAAGCAACGGATTTCCATCTGAGCTATTTTTGTTTTGATAGCGCCGGCGAAATTCACCTTTATATACTAACTATATTTTTCTATTGCCTGAAAATTAGTTAAAAAGTTTTCTATGTATAAAATCTAGCTAGATCGATTTATCGTCTCCGAAACTATCTATATACTAAATTTCACGAAAATAGATGACGTCGTTTCTGAGATCCTGAATATATACTAATATAAAAATATACAAGAATTGCTCGTTTAAAGGTATTAGATAGATATAAGATCAATAAAGAACGATTGCTCACAAAATTTGATGTTTAAAAAAACATTGTCTAATCGGATAGTGCAAGTGTGCAGGAATTACATGTAACATATATATTATTTTAATGGGGATACCAATATAAAATGGTAACTAATTTATATGCCGCACCATCTGGTATTCACATATGTTTGCATCATCTATTACAGATGCCCGAACAATAACTAGTAGGTATGTTATTATTATATATTTAACGATTATCCTTTTCAACGAGGATAAAATGTATAATAATAATGCACTGTTAATTAAAATAATTATAATCATATTATGTTTATTTATTATTAAATTGTATGTATGGATCAACACGTGAATAACACGACACATAAAAGAAATAGCTGGAAAGGTCTGTGAGGCCAACAATCACCCCAATAGTGTTGGTCAAAAAGAAAAGAAAAAAAAACCTAACGTTACAATGCAATCTCTGTGTTTAATGAACATGTTTATAATTCTATCTTGCGCAATATAACGAATGCGAGATTTAAATTAAACCACTGAGCACACTGGTGCACCCTTTAATTATTTTTACACGCACTCCTTTGGCGGTGTTGCATAAAGCAATTGAGATTTATAATTGTTTCTACGAGTAATTTTCATGAATTGAGGACATTTGTTCATTTATTTTAACTGCACTAAAAAGGTATGTGATGTGTATTTGTTACTTAACTCGTCTACTCGTGTAATATGTTGATACACTGAAAGTTATTTTATATTGAATTCGTCGTAATGATACTGGTTTTGTCACATTTGTTGGCTCTTAGATTATGAAGACTAGATTTTATGATGTCATTTCCAGAAAGATGATTGTAAAATGAAGTCGACCGCGATTCGGATAGTCAAAACTGTAGTTAAAGACGCAGCTAAACACATTGTACTCATAAATATTTATATTTAGTAGCGGAAACATGCTTTTCCCAGACGTCAAAATGTCAATACTATTGATCTTTGATCTATTAAGGGTTATTTAGAAATACTGAAAATAAAGTTATATAAAAGGAACAAACATATATCTCAAATATTTCTAAATTTTCTATAAACTGTTCGGCGTAGTCACTGGTCTCGGAAAAACTGTTACAAAGTGGCTCAAGGCATATTATATTCTTGTTATATTTTATTTTTTCTATGATAAGACCGATCAAGCGGTATGCATCTGAGTGCTGGGCTACGAAAGAGATGGATGAGAGAAAATGACATGCGGCAGAGATGCAAATGTTAAGGTGGATGTGTGGTGTAACCAGAACGGATAAGATTAAGAATTAGTATATTAGAGGCAGTTTGAAAATAGCACCAGTTACAGGGAAGTGGAGGATTAATAGATTAGCATGGTATGGGCATGTCATGAGAAGAGATAAAGACCATGTAACTAGAAAAGTTTTGAGTATGATGGTAGATGGATATAGGAGTAGAGGAAGACCGAAAAAGGTATGGATGGATTGTGTGAAAAATGACGTGTGTAAAAGATGAGAATACTGAGATAACATCTGATAGGCTAGAGTGCTGACCCTACTTAGCTTGTATAAGGATAAGAAGATGATGATATAAAAGATGAAATAGGTCCCAGTGTAACTCCTATTGTACACCATATTTGGTTGGTATGTTCTTGGAATAGCACTCTTTGTTAGCAACCGTTTGAATTTTTTCTACTCAGCATATGCTGAATGAATTAAGTGAATTACCGTATGCACCTTTATGCCAATTTATAATAATTTACCAGAGAAAATTTATTTATAACCGTACAAATGATAGTTGAAACTTGTTAACCACGTTAACAATGTCGATTGCGCTTATTGTTAAGGATGCAGTACAAAATTAGAAATGAACCATTCACCCGGTAATACTGTTATCGAAAATTTATCGCTTATTCACTCTAGGGTTGCTATGTCGTTTATAGATATCGATTTCTTGACATAAAATAAATAATTTCGATTCAAGTATAATATTTTGATCGAAATAATTCAAGTTATCTATAAAAATGCTCCATAATGGAATAGTATATCTGTGGAAAATAAAAAAATCACAGTATTTGTATAATAAAAAACGGTACTATTTTCTATATCATGCATTACTGTACGTGTAATTATATTATCTTGGATATTTTGCATAGTTAACATATGCGTACATTATTAGTTTTTTTTATAATTCGTATGATAAATTATAAGCTCATGTACTTAAACTAGCTTTTAACATCTCCAAATCTTTTACTAAATTACCTATCCATCCATGGGTTATCATTACTAGACTGGTGTAATATCAATTCGATTTACGCAGGTTCGCTTCCTAACATATACGGAATTTTCCACAATTCGCGTACATTTACTAATTTTAATTGCTAACACTATCGGTTGGTGGCGAAGAAAAATAGCGTGAGGACTCTAAACCTGAGAAATGTTCTTGTGGTACCACAGTATGTGGAAAATACAGAAGTGTGTATTTATCGGAATTTGAAATCGCCAATTCGTCGTGGGCTGGCGTCGTGATTAATCTCATACGTTTTTTCGGGAAATGGTCTATGGCCCTACAGTGGGTTTAAACAAATATGGTAATAAATTACACTTTATAATATTATACAGTTGATAATGTAATAATTTATTAATTCAACATCATGTTATACTTATAGAAGTGGTTTACTGCTTTCAAATTGTATTGTATATTAGTTTTGTATTTCTGATTTTTATAATCTGACAACCCTTCACAATTAAAGCGATTTAACATATTTGCGTTGATGAACTCGAGTGTGAATGTTTATGCCTATAACACAATTGATATTATTGGAACAGAAGGCCATTTGTGTTAACAATCGTTTAGAAACTCTTCAGAATGATTGACGATGTTTTACTGACACTCTTCGTATTTAATCGTATGGTTACTGACACTTTGTGAGACAAAGATTTATCTGTCTATATACTCAATATAAATCAATTCGTCATTACTTTTAATTCACTTCGAATGTCTATAGTGTAATACATTGTTATTTGAACGTACAATAATATATAATATTGGCCTTCCTTCCTTCTTAAAATCAGTTCTGATTAAAAGAGAGTGCAATAATAATCATTTGTTGTCAAAATAAATAGAACTGTCTTCACGTCAAGTTGAAACATAGGCTTCTAAGTAATAAAATGTGTAACTCTATCTCGGAGTGAACTCCAAGAACACTCTTTAAGTAACATTAATCGGCGTGCGTTTGCGGTCACTGTTATTTACAAAACGCCTCACTATTTATGACAACAATGACGTAATATAGACTTAATAATAAGCGGTGAAGGTTTATTTTTGAACGAATGATTAGAATATTATTTTTTTAAGTTTTACTGTAACTCTAATACCTAATTATACAATCATTTTTATTATCTACATACTAGGAGTAAAACAAAATCATGGTCGTTTTAAAATTAACGATCTTTGTTGATATAATATGAACAGGATATAACTATAATTTCTTTTTGAACCAAAAAATAAAACGTTATCCATACAATTCTACTACAGCGTCGTGCTAAATGTATGTGAAACTGGATTCATATTATTATGTATTGTTTTTATAGTAAACTTAGTTTAGTCACGGGGATGCGCTCGCGGTACTGTAGATTTGACGTAAATCGAAAAATATGTAGGTAATGTATAATCGGTTGAGAAATTAAGCCGTGAAATTGCAACAAACAAACTACTAAACAAACTGAAATTCGCATTTAGTATTAGTTAAGATTATAGGTGAGTTATGATCAAACGTGTTTGTAAGATTTGGATAATGTAAAAAATAGCGGAGTAAATTATAGCATCACTCTACAATTACATTTACTCTTTTCAAATATTTAAATACGTCTGTGTATGTTATAGCTGAACCGGTTTCGTCAGAATGATATTAGTGTTCAAACAAATTTAAAACCATTTGTCAATAATGTAATCGATAAGATCGTATCCGGACTTGTTTAAAAAAAATCTTTTACTTGTAAATATTTATATAATTCAACCCTAAAAATAGAGATGCAAGATAAAATCTTGTTTACTCGGAGTTGATTGAAAGAATCCTTATAAAAGATCGAATGCAGCTGTTCGTAATTGGGAGACCGTTTGCACTTAAGTTCATTGGTAATCCGTTTACTGTGAATATGTGTTAAGCTTCAGCACACTTATTACCGGTTTCTTGGCACTCAGTCAAGGTAAAAAGATTTCTTTTTTCTATAAAAGTTTACTGTACGTTAAAAAAATGATCTTTATAGGTGAGCTACAGCTAAAGCATTTTATCTTTAAATTCCAAATATGATATTGACATCATCACGTGAGCCTATCCAGGCTTCTTCCAGAAGGAAGGTATAGGCATTATTAAGACGCGTCCTTTTGACGGTTTCATACTCAGAGAATTCCGCAATTCTATTTTTTTTTTTTCGATCTAACTACGCTATTGACATGACTGGTATTCACAGCTTCACGGGACTATTATATATATTTTTCTACGTATTATGATACTACAAAAACATTTCTCTGGTTCAGGTATCGTTCACCGTTAGTTAATAGTGAATTTTTTTCAATTTTGTTGGCTTCACACAGATATAACGTGGAATTATCGATATAAAGGGAGAGGGCATGATTATGAGAGAGCACCTTTTCTATGTTATAGGAAGCAAACGAACATGCGGGTCACCTGGTGTTAAGTGATCACTGCCGTCCATAGACACTAGCAACACCAGGGGAGTTAGTTACAAGTGCGTTGGCAGCCTGTGTTTAGAGGATAGGGTGGAGATGGGTAAGGGAGAGGGGAGGGGAGGTGGGCCTCCGGCGCTCTCACTGACCAAACGAAATGCAACAATGCAAGCATTGTTACTTCCTATCGGTTTTCTGTGAGAGAGTGGTAGGTACTACCCCGGGCGAGACGTCCCATTCATGCTGAAATCAGTAATAGCTTCAGCGTGGCTCTACCACCTACATATAATAATAACCTATAATGATCGATATTTGATACAATTCGCTTCTTTTTCCCTCTACGTGTTGCATGAGCATTATATAAAAGTACCAAGATTTATTAATCGTGATTTGTATACAAGTGAGAGAGTCTTGGCAGTCGATAGTGTTACCAATTTAAATCACTAAATGAACGCAAATTCTGAAAAATTCTTTGATCCGTGCAGGTCCCAACGTCTGGGTATTAACATTCTATCGGTCAATTCAACATTTTCACGTATTAATCATTAATTCTTAACAATACCTCATAAGTTTCAGTAATAAGGGCTTTCAATAAATCAAGTAAGAATTTGTTTGTTGTAGTAAATTTAAGTATTTATTTGTTCTTTAAGTCACAATACTAAGCTTACTTGGTCTATCTGAACTACTAATACCATCTCTCGCAAGATTTTGATGATTCTAATAGAATGATATTAAATTCATGAATAACATAAAATTTTGTTCGGTGTTATTTATAATGGTAACATTGTTACTTTTTTGCATTGTAGTATATATTCATGTTAATCACATTTAAAAAGTTTAACTGGTTTCATTGGAATTAATTAAATTAGTTAATAATGAAATTTCATATTATATTACATATATAAATTCCATATAAGTCACATGATATAGAATACTATTTATTAATTATTACTGAATGTATTATCCATAGTAAAAAATGGTATTGGTATCTACTATTTAATATATTAACGGAATTCATAAAAATAACCAAAATGATGATATCATTTTTGGTCTGCGTATGGATTTGTAATCGTCGGTTACTCTCGTAAATTTGTCGACATATTTTTATATATTTTATAGTCTATGTCAGACTTTTGACTGCTCTGAAGTAAGCCCACAGAACACAAATTTAGGTATCAAATGGACGCGGAAGAGGTGAAGGTAGAGCAAGTTGGCCCGCTCTCGTAACTCGTCCCAATTGCATCCAAGCTGGCATTTGTTTTGTATTAACCTCTAAACTGTAATGCATTGCACACTATGCAAAGCCAAACTTAAAGCTAAATTCAATATGACGAAAAAGTTTGACAGTGGCTATATGCTAGACTCATTCAAAAAAATCGACTAATTTTTTTTCTCTTAATTATATCGAATAATTTAAAATAACGACTATTTTTTTTCTCTTAATTATATCGAAAACATTGTTGGAAATTATGAAAAAAAAACATGTGGAAGCTACACAGCCCTTAATATTAATATGTGCCGTATGGTAAATTTCAATTTCCAGTATGATTAATATGGGAAAGCTTATTTTTTTGAGTTTACAATTTTATAACTCTTTAATGGTTTATCAAAAAGGGTATACCAAATCATTATCTTGTTTAAAATGGAACGCTCTACAAAAAAGGTATCTTATTTTTTTTTTTTATAAGCCGACGTGTTTCGCAGTTATTCGACTTTAAAATATAATTTAATATTGAAACTATCAAATTTATCAATAAATTTGTCAAATATAATTATAGAATAAGAGAAAAAATATTAGTCGATTTTTTTAATCAGTCTACTATACATATAAGAATATCTAGACATCATATTTTTGTGAATGAAAATAAGACAAGAGAAGCTTTGATATCTTACAATTATGTGAAGACACTAGTGTTTGCTCACGATTTTACTTTATAATTAACTAAGAGACTGCTGTAGATGTTGATATTCTTAATCTAGAAATTAGATCAATAATACTCAGGCCCCTGAAAATATCGTGTGTTGCTTAGGGACAATTTATAAACTTGTATAGCATTAAATAATCAATAGAAAGCTATAATACTTATATGTATATCTTTAAAATAATCCGAAATTCATTACCGAACGAAACTTTAACTTACCTTTAACTAATTTAAGTCCCGAAATTATGTTAAGAAGGCAGTTGAACGTTACATAAATATATGTTCGATAATGCTTAGACAGATGAATTACAGCATTATTTATTATATTTCCTTCAAAATGCTAAACTATTAAGATACAGGATAATGCAAGTTGTTATTACCTCTAACTAGAACACTATTCGCAGTCAAGCATTATAACAGGCTCTTTCAGTAAATACACTCACTCATACAACTCTATCTGTTTGTGTATTCATTTTAATATTTTTTTAAGAATATTCCTAATTAATCTTATGTATATCTTATTGTTTCTAATAATATGACAAAAAACACTATTAAGATGTTTTTTTGGAACGAATATAGCAATTAACTGTGGAGTCTTAATCGCTAGTGGTAATCATTTAAATACTTTAACGATATATAGTTGCGATGGTGTATATAATAAAATCTTATGTAGTCATCGGCTGATATAGCTTGTTCTAAGAGGCAGGCTAACGCTTGCTTTAGTCTAATAGTCCGAATAGTCGTCATCTTTAGTCGGTTGGCAGCCGTGCGTCGTATCGCACGCTCGCGCGGTCTCAGTAAACATCCATCCTTACCATCCGTAAGTTACGTGATATTTTACAAGAACTCCACACAGAAACACCGGTAACTCGTCAATCAGTGCCATAAATTAAGTTCTAATAGGGATTTTGATTCGTTTTTAACTTAAAATTGGCACTGGAAACAGGGAAATTTTTACTGGTTTAACGTTTTCGAATTTAACATCGCCCGTGTATTTGAAAAAGTTTTTTGCCGGTATTAAGATGATTACCTATCCTTTTATCATAGCAAACAATAGATCCACTGTTATCACTACTTTTCATATGTTTAAGTCTCCTAATAATCTCACTAGTTATTTGATGAACATCAATAAATAAATACTTCTTTTATTTCTATTATAAATATTTATTAACTCTACAATATTACATAGGATTACTTTAAAGTTAATGTTCAATTTTTTTTTCTATATTAATTAATATCTAACTCGGTTATCGAGATTTATTAAATACATTATATAAATTATAACCAGAAATGCTATGTTATGGAATTTGCTTGGAATGTTATCTAAAACTTGTTTTACGTTAGTAAATTTAACTATTTTATTTGTTGATGTATATTTTGTAATCTATGTTCACAAATTCCTACGTTGAAGTATTGAAAAATTGTTAAGTCTAGTATAAAAGAATGAAGAACTTCGCCGATACTGTATTCTAGAAAAGTTTCATAATAACGTAGTCTCTACAGCCTAAAGATTATACTAGAGAAAGAAACTTGTGCAAACAGTTCTCAGCGATTAACAATTTCTTAGTACTATAAGCTAATAATTTGATACTTTGATTTTTAATTATAATTTTGAAAATTGATTTTGAAAAAATATTGAACGAATTTTTGGATATTCCTAATTTAGATAATATTATTTTATCATAAATTTCAACAGAACTTAAGTTAAATAACAGTCAACTTTGTTTGTCAAAGAAATAAAATCCTATCCGTGATCACTATATATTATAACACAAAATCTTTGCCACGTCGGTTTGTCTGTCTGTTCGCGATAAACACAAAAACTATTGAACGGATTTTCACGCGGTTTTCACCATTAGATAAATTAGTCCATGAGGAAGGCTTAGGTATATAATTTGTCAAGTTTTATTATCAAATCGAGACGAACTCCGCCGGGTCCGCTAGTCTATACTAATGTTATAAAGCTATAGGCTTTGTTTGTATGGTTGAACGCACTAATCTCAGAAAATACAGGTCCGATTTAAAAAAATATTTTGTTGTTAGAAAGCTCATTTATCGAGGAAGATTGTATATTGTATTGCTATATCATCACGCTAAAACCAATAGGGGGGGGCAACATAAATGAAGACTGTTTCAAATCGGCTCTTTTTCTTTTGAGAGCTTCTGCTGCGAGTTAGCCTAAACTAACTATTTTATGCGGGCGAAGCCGAGAGCAGAAGCTTAGTATATTATAAATACGAAAGTGAGTTTGCTTGTTTGTCACGCTTTAACGCATTAACTAGTTAATTGATTATCGTTAACTTTTGTATATATGTCAGTGGTTCATAAAAATATAGAGTACCTTTCATCAAGAAAAATGTACTAGCACCGAGAGATAGCTCAAATTCTGTCAACACGAGCTAAGTCGTTAGTAAATTCTAGTAAAATTCTGTCTATTAATAGGATGTCACTATTGTGAATCAATGAGAAAAACCTATTCATTATTGATACTGTCATTTATTTCTGTATGGTTTTGTATAACAAGTCAAAACAAAGAACAAATATGTTACTATTTTTGTATTATGTACTTCTAACAGTTTCTGATGAAATTATTCGCGTTCAAACTATTACCAAGGCCAAGGCTTCAATCAATATAAGTTGTGGAGGATGCACTCTAAATGAAGTTATGTTTTCCATATAGTTTGTCATAGATGCTTTGTATGTTCATAATAGAATGATTCGAGTAATTGTTTAAATTTGCTTTTAACGTTATAATGGTAATGTTAGGCTTATTTTCACATTATTTGAAACTATTCACTTTTTAAACTTTTAGTTAACTGTTTAACAAATCCATTGTTGTCATTGTTATTTATTTATTTAAAAAAAACATATCATAATTTTATGAAATTTTTAATATTAATAATTATGATAAAATAACGATAAAATAATTTTTCATTAGTAATATTGCTGAAAATATTGAATTAAGCTTTGTTCGTAGTCGATTATCTTTTGACGGAAATATTAGTATTTCGATTTAGTTGCCAAGTAATTTATTACTAACTAACTAATATTGGACTTAAATTTAAATATCTTTATCCTTGTTATTAAGAAAAAAAGATACATCCGTAAAGGCGAAAAGTTATCTCAAATAAAATATTGGCTTAATATTTTATGTTTTTTTTTTTTTTTTATTATAACGAATATAATATTATAAATTGTTTTCATATACTACAATCCATATATGATATTAATTATTAAATACATAATTCATTTTGTAAATATATGTAATAAACACTAATAACACTTTTTTTTAATCTATGGCTACTGCATAAAGATGGACAAATTTCTTTTACCGGTTTAAAAGATTTCATAATTGCTAATCAGTTACCAGACCGGATCGATTTCATTAATTATGTTCGAAAAGATATAGCAACAGTAAACTAACACACTCACTCAAATAAATGTTAAGTATATTTTAATCTACACTAACATTTGGTAGTTACTTAAAAGGCATATTCTTTTAATCTAGCCTAATAATATATATTTTTTATCGGCTGAATGCCTTAAGCGCTCGCCTTAGTAGTCCGGTGAAGAAGTAAAGGCCTTACAAGGCCAATAGCGTAGTCAGTTCGAAGAAAAAAAAAGATGTTTTTTAATGTCATAGATCACTTAAATCTAAGATAATTATACAAAATTCGAAGTAAGTTAATGTCTAGAACACTCGAACTCATATCTTTCTCATAATATAAGAGCGAATCTCGGTAGAAATGTATAAGCGCCGTCGCGGCGTGACGTGATGCGGCAATCCGGCGGCGGCTCGATGATGCTGGCTGTTGTTCAAAGCATGATACCGAATGCACTCGCCGGATGACTAACGGTTTTAGGCTCAGGTTAACAACCCTATTCGAGGACTAAACGCCTTTGTTATGCAATATTAAATAAACGCGAAATCGTTCTATAAACCTATAGTGTATTCTGATACACTTATGTATAATTATCTATACTAATATTATAAAGAGGTAAAGTTTGTGAGTTTGTGATGTTGTAGGGGGTAATCTCAGGGACTACTGGTCCGATTTGAAAAATTCTTTGTGTTATATAGCTCAATTATTGAGGAAGGTTATAGGCTATATATTATATCATCACGCTAAGACCAATAGGAGCGGAGCACCAATGAAAAATGTTTCAAAATCGGGATATTTTTCCTATTGAGACCTTCCGCTGCATGTTAGCGTTAGCTCAATGTAGCTATTAGTACACAGACGATGTCGCGGGCAGGGGCTAGTAGGCTAATATAGTAATCGTATCGATGTAGGTCATTGCAAGAGAATAAAACATTTAACTGAATACTTGAAAATAATAATTATTTCATGTTATTGAGGCAAGGATTAATAAATCCGCAGCATTCACTGTTCAGAACAAAGAGTGATTATACGATATCAACAAAAACCAAGCTCAGTTCACAATGGCGATTACCTTGTATTTTGGGCAAACCTAAATTAACAATGTATATCTATCTATACTACTATTATAAAGCTAGAGGGTGTGTTTGTTTAGTTGAACCCGCTAATCTCAGGAACTACTGGTCATCTCAAAAAATATTCCAGTGTTAGACAGCTCATTTGTCGGGAAAAAGTTATCCATAGATCTATACATATATCTTCACGTTAAGATCGATAGGGACGGAGCATCAATAACATTTTTTTCAAAATCTTTTTTTTCCTTTTGTGAACTTTCACTGCGTGTTAGCGTTAGCCCGAAAGTAATTATTCCACGCAGACGAAGTCGAGGGAACAGCTAGTTAGTAATACTATTTCAAAATATACGTTATAACGCATTAATTTATTCTTTAACGATTAACAACAATCTCACCTTAAAAGACGGCGTGGTCAAAGACACCTTGGATAGGTGCTTGGCGACAGGTTTCTACCCTGAAGGCGGTAGCTAATCATTCGGACTACATTCTACCACCCTGCTGAATTAATTAACTAATTCTATATTTATATTTTTTAAACTAACTCTACATAGCCCCATCATTTATGATAAGTTACATCGATTAAATCACGATAATGTAGGTGATAGAGCCACGCTGAAGTTATTACTGGCTTCAGCATAAATGGGTCCACTCGCCGGGGGTAGTACCACCTGACCAACAGAAAACCGATGTGAAGTAACAGTGCTTGCATTGTTGCGTTTCGTTTGGTAAGTGGGATCACCAAAGGCCCACCTCTAGTCCTCTCCCCCTCCCCCAACACAGGCTGACAACGCACTTGCGACTTCTCTGGTGTTGCAAGTGTCTATGAACGGTGGTGATCATTTAAGATCAGGTGACCCACCTGTTCGTTTGCCTCCTATGTATTAAAAAAAAATGATAAATAATTTTGCATAAATATCAAAGAGTATACTAAGTATTATTAATTACTATACGTTTAAACAGACGGTAAAGACATTGTAGTGTACATTTAAGTTGGTTACCGCTCTATCTTTCTACATTTCTGTTTGTTCGGTTCTACTGTGCAAATAAACATCGCATAATTTTTACATTACATTGCCTTCTTCTGTAGATAGAGTAACATATACAAAATGATTTCCTTTGACGTTAACAATTTTGTTACATGTCACGAATACATCAAACGGTACTGTGTAAATACATTTTAAATTGAAAGTGGTATTTATATTCTGTTAAGACTAACAAATTGTTTCATGTTTATTTTATAATAGTTTTGAATTAACGGTTAATATTAATTGATAAGTTATCTCTAAGCTTATTTTCACTCAGTAGTTAAGTTGTAACGGCTACAGTGCTTATATTTTTACGTTATATAAATAAATTAATATGTAAATAAATTCCAATGAAGTTCGTTTATTAAGAATTAATTTTGTAATTATCATATCGAAAGCAAACGGTTAGTTTTGTTCATTTGAGTGAGTTAGTTCTCTTCAAAAGTATTCAATAAAAAAAGTAGTTCTAAATAAGACTATTATTTATTAGAAGAAAAATAATAATAGAGGAATTCACATTAAATTGACAAAAGGATATCTGTAAATATAAACATTTTAATTGTCAATAAATACAAAGCATTTAAAATAAAACACACTCATTGTTTTCCTTCGCACTGGAAATAATACAGTTCTTACAAAGCTGTTTTTGTAAAGCGTAATACTTATTTACAAAACGTTACTTTTTTAAAATCGACCCCCCGTATTTCGCTCGAACGCAACTAATCACAATTCCACACGTACTGAAATAAAACTCCAGACTAAATATTACTTAAATATAACACAACGCACAAAAGGATCCGGTTTACTTTACAAAACAACATCTTCAGAGCCACAACAGTGTTATTTTGCTCGAAAACTGTTTAAATAAGCTTTGATGTATGAATAAGATGCTGTGTTCGGGGGTTAAAATATTACGTAGACTTGAGAGGTACAATTTACTTATGAACTATGCCGCAAGAATTAATCATTCCACTTTATACATCGGCTTAGTGTTACATTGTTAACATATAAAAACTACTATGATAATTAGTCATCATTGTTATTTTTTCTTCCGCTATACCACATAAGTAGGGTCGGCGTAACATGTTTTCATCTTAAACTTTCTTCCTTTAGGTGTCATCTAAGTATTCACATCCATCTATCTCTCTTCTAATATCATAATAATACCTTCAAGCGATTTCGGAAACGGTGTCAGCAGTTTCCGTGAAACTTAGTATGTAGGTGGTTTCGGGGACGATAAATCGATCTAGCTAGATTTCATTCATAGAAAACTTTTTATATGAGTTTTCAGGCAATGAAAAAATATAGCTATATTATATATAAAGGTAAATTTCACCGATGTTGTCCAAACACAAATAGCTCAGCTAGAAATCGGCTATTTCAAAAATCTGGTTGATCCCAGTTCGAATCCGAGTGACAGCAAAGAAATATATATATTTTAATATCTATTTTTTGGTAAAAAAAATGCTAATTTTGTGAGGCGAACCCAATGATATTACAAATATATAATATAATTGGGCAAAAACAGATATTTTTATATAAAAATGTTTTTTAAAGAACCGAGCTAGGCTCGGTCATCCAGGTATTTACTGTTTTTTACACATATTTTTTTATACTGCATACATTTTTATATGTTCCTAACTATTTAGCTATACTGTTATACCCTTAAATCTAGAGAACCCTATAGTAATTGTTATAAATTTTGTAATTTATCATTACCAATATGTATAAGATATTGGAACATGCCATGCCAACGCTGATTACTCAGTCAGTTAAAAATCATTAAGAAAATCGTGCTTCAATAACTCATTTCGGCTATAGTTGATTAGTATTGCAGTGGATATAATAGTAAAGTGCTTATCGTAGTATTAATGCTTAAAGGCCGTCATAGTAACATTAACTTATTGTTTTTCAAGATCTCAGTACACTGACACACATATTTATCGCGTAGCTGGCCCTTATGGACCTTAATGTCAGATAAACACGTTTGTGGGTCACTTTGTATTTTATAAATAATCTTATCGTCTCATTGACACGGTAAACTATGTCTGACAAATAGGCGAATATATAAACTCATTGAAAAAATCCATCTAAAATATTATAATATTAGGGAAACTTACAAAAACTTGTTTTAATCTAAGTCAAAACGTTTTTTATTCGAGATTCTGTCTAATATGTTTTCGATAAAAATCATCATACATAACATATGTATAACATTATTGAGTATGCTTGGTATATAGAAGCTAGTTGTTAAAATAAAATCGGCTGAGTACTTTAAGCGCTCGCCTTAGTAGTCCGGTGAAGCTGTTAAGACCTTACTAGACCAATAGTGTAGTCAGAGAAACAAAAATCGATAAGAACATATGAACCTAAATACGAGAAATGGATTCAATATAAGATTATTAATATCCTGTAAAGAAGTAATGGAAAACACAAAATGAAGTGATACCAAAAACCAATACAAATTTCTTTGCTTGTGACTGCTTTTCTCAATTTTTATTCAATACTTATATATCATAAGTTGACAGTTGTCGAGATTCTCCAAAAATTTTGTCGAGTGTGTAGTCTCTGCTGTTAGACATCAGTTAAGGTATTCAGTTACAGAGCTTCTAAGTGTATAATTACTGTAACAACAGTGGTTGCATTATACAAACTAATCTATAAACATGCCCGGTGTTCTGTATGTAGTAGATTAAATTACTCGAATAATGTATATATGCATACTATTAGAAAATATAGTCAATATATATATAAGCAAATTTTTTGTATCCCTTTTTAACCGTCATCAGATGAACTTGAAATTTTGCATAGTTATAGTTTATATGGCGAAGAAGTGCAGAAAGCTATTTATTTTATACAAAATGCATTAGAAGTACATTAAATTAATTAAAATATGCACTACTCACACTACTACTCGAATTTTACACAACATATACACACATGTAAATATAAAAGACATTTTGACAGCCGTCAATAATTACGAAGTTCAAAAGAGGTTATGAAAGAGGTTGCTATGCTTGACTGTATGTATTTTTTAACTCTTACATTCCAATTACCATTTTAAATCCTACATTCACCAATGATATTATAAAATATAACTATTATTTTAATGTTTATAATTTTTTATAGTGAACTCACTTCAAATGATGAATTAATAAAAAAAAGGGCCAAATAATACTCTGTATAATCAAAATAAGAATTTTGTTCATAAAAGTAATCCATGACTTAGACCTCCGCGGTTACAATGTTGCAAATTCAACCTCATGTATCAACAAAAAAGAATTTATTTTCAAAAGCTAATGGAAGTATTAAAAACGTCTTTGTCTGGGATTCACAATTTGATCGTATTGTGCATCCATTACTTTTCGAAACGATGATACTGGGCATATCACTATTTCTCATAATGAACAGACTACATTTAATTTAATATCATTCAGAAATACCATTCCATGGTGTCGTGTAAAATTAATTGAAAATTGTGTCATGGGTTTTGATAACTTTCTTTATTTTCGTAGAGCTATGTTTGGTTAAAATTTGAGCTCGAGCTTTGTTTCCAATTTATAATTAATTTTCATTTTCATTTACACATAGATTTTTTTTAATGATTATATAAGAAAGATGGCAAATGGCAAATAACTGAGTAGCCATGATGAAAACCTTTGATTGATGAGAACCCTAATAAAGTTCAAACTTTAAGAAATCAATCAACTATGGTCGAATGTCGACCACTGGGCGCCCACTAGTATAGTATAAATATAGATTTTTTGGAGAATGTGCTAATCTCAGGAATTACTGGTCCGATTTGAAAATTCTTTCAGTGTTAGATAGCTCATTTATTGACGTAATAGGCCATATATCATTACGCTAAGGCCAATAAGCGCAGAGCACCGATGAAGAATGTTTCAAAATCATGTTTTCCTTTCAGATCTTATTTTTTAATGGAATATTTATGAAAGCTTGAAGCCAGTTTAAATAACTTCTTAAATGTTAGTATTTCTGAGTTTTTGAGAATATGAAACCTAATTTCGTGTAGAAATAGCACGCATTGCTGTTTAAATTGTTACCCTTCTCGCGTCGAGTTCACAACTTCAACAGTTTAGCTAACTAGGAGAAGTTAACGCGAATGTAAGTTTAATTACGGTTTGTGAAAAATGTTTGCATTTTGTAGTCCAGGCTTTTCGTATCAATATCTCTAGAAGAGACGTAGTTTATATTTTGTTTTAATACATTTTATAGTCTAGTATTAATTTGTAACTCCTATTTTATAAAATAAAGATAATTTTCAGGTAATCAATAACGAATTTATATATGGATATTTCGATACAGAACTCTACGTTTTCTACTGTATTCATGTTTTAGAGAGTGTATTATACAAGGCATACAAGAAAACAATAATAGAAAAATAATGACATCCTATATATTAATACGTGAAGCCAAAACTTTGTACCTCTTTTTAAACAAATTGCGCGAACAGATGAACTTGAAATTTGGCATAGTTCAAGTTTTTATGGAGGAGAACTGCAGAAAGCTTTTTTTTACATAAAATGCATTACAGGCATTTAAAATATACATTACCCATACTACTACTTCAATTTTACACAACATATACACACAGGTCAACAAAAAAGACGTTTTGACAGCTGTCATTTTACTCTAACATTCCAATTACCTACCTTTTCAATATTTTTAACATGACTGACTTTGCATATCTTATATGCCCTTGGAAATCAACTGGTCAAATAGGTTAATTTTGTATTAATATAATATGTAAATTCATAATTAACATTAATAAATAATTGATAAATAATTTGACTTTAGTAAATTTATGGAAGCACTACAATAATAATTATTCTCTTTAGTTTTATTGAATGTCAAAAGTTTTAGATGACAAGACTGTTTTTACTTCATATCACTTTGTTTCATGTTGTAATAAGAGTAAAGCAATATTTTAATAATTCAATAATAAATTACCCAAAAAATACTTTGTAAAATTAAAATAACAAAATTTGTCTGCTCATGAAAGTACTCTATGCCTTAGATCTCCGCGGTTATAATGATGCAGTTTAACCTGACGTAGCAATTTTTTTTTTATATCATAGGAGACAAACGAACAGATGGGTCACCTGATGTTAGGTGATCACCACCGTCCATAGACACTTGCAACAAACAGAGGACTCACAAGTGCGTTGCCAGCCTGTGTTTGGAAGGAGGGCGGGGGCGACAGGAAGGGAAGGAGGAAGGGGAAGGGGAGGATAGGTGGGTCTCCGACTCTCTCACTGACCGAACGAAACGCAACAATGCAAGCACTGTTACTTCACGTCGGTTTTCTGTGAAAGGGTGGTGCTTCCCCGGACGAGCCGACCCATTTGTGCTGAAAACAATAATGGCTTCAGCTTGGCTCTACCACTACTTATACTACCTAAATATACATATATATACTATATACACTAATTATATTTAGTACAGTTGATAATGAATGTTGAACAATATGAATTCATTTTCAAAAAATAATCGTAGTATTAAAAACATCTATGTTTTGGATTCATGATTTCATTCTATTGTGTATTCATTACTTTTCCAAACGATGATAATGAGCATATCACTATTCCTCATGATGTACAGATTACATTTAATTCATTACCACCCAGGAATATCACCCACTCATGGGGCCCTGTAAAATTAATTGAAAATTATGTCATGAGTTGCGATATCTTTATTTTCATAAAGATATGTTTACTTAGAATTTGAGAGCCTTACCACCTTATGTAATCGCCTGTTTTTTGTTTGAAATTTATAATTAATTTCAATTTACATTTAGATTTTTCTTATGTTACAATTATATACAATTGACAAAAGAACCCTTATAAAGCTCAAACTTTAATAAATCAATGAACTATGGTCGAATGTCGACCAACGGGCGCCCACTAATCTACATAAATATATAAGAGACTATGATAAATAAATAATAAAATCCTCAATTTCAACTGCTTTAGTATGTCACATTATTTATGTACTGTTATCAAATAAGATCTACAATCTAAACCTAGAAATCAAAACATTTTTGCTCAAACACTATAAAATCTATTAAAGAAGCTTGACGTAACCTCGCTCCCACGTTAGCTTTAAATTAAATGCTCGATTTACGACGATATGACCAAATGAACAAATTGGGTTACAAAATTTTTCTAATGTAGCTTAAATCATTAGGATGATGCAACTATGTATTTCTCACATAAAAATTGTAAAAGAATGTTTAAAAATATTGTTACCTTTAAATTTCAATTCATATACCTATCAAATCAATTTATAAAATATTTGTGGGACATTTTTTCGAAAAACAGTATTTTTACCAAATCATTCAGAAAAACGGCTAAATTGATAATGAATTTAGCTTTGACATCGAATAACTTTTGAATGTGTTGTTTTTTTGAAAAATGATATCAAAATTATAGAGCGTTCAATTCTCAATAAAAATATTCGATGGTAATTGCAAAGCAATTTACGGTTTATTAATTACAAAAATCAGAAAAAAAAATGTTATTCTTATGGGATATTGAAAATTCCGATGCGGACAACCTTAATATTAATATTAAAGGCTTACATTTTTAGAGGCCTATTGTGGCATCTAAACGTAACTTTTGACCCTATTTCGAGAAAAATTTTTTTTTTAGTCCCTAATTTTAAATAATCTTTAAAGATTTTTCTACATTTTTATTTATAAGCATGATACATAGAAAATATTTTTTAGAACGCAAACATCAGCATTAAATCTAATAATATAAACTTGTTCATGCAAAAATAGTTAATTCTAATGTAATTTAGTATGTCAATGCAATGTGGAAGTGTGGGAAGAACTGAATAAACCATCACAATAATTACAGATACAAGTATAGAGATGTGTAGGTTAGTTGATGCATGTTTATATAATTATAAAATACATAATCATTATTGCAATAGCTCCGTAAAATATATATCGTGGAAGTATATCGCAACGACACTTACCGAATTAAATTAAGAATCTAAATAATTCTTGAATCCTCCTGAACACATACATACAATTTCATCGAAATCAGTTCATTCATGTCGTTTAGGAGGAGTTCAGTCAAGCAGACATGGAGAGAACATATTTCTTTATTATATTTTAAGTTGTTAATTGTGATAATGTGTATAGTAGTATTATAAAGAAGTAAATTTTGTGAGTTTGTGAGGCTGTAGGAGGTAACCTTAAGAACTACTGGTCCGATTAGAAAATTTTTTCAGTGTTATATAGCTCATTTATCAAGGAAGGCTAGGCTATGTATCATCACGCTAAGACTAATGGGAGCGGAGCACCAATGAAGAATGTTTCAAATTTTTTTTTCTCTTGCGACCTTCCGCTTCGTATTAGCGTTAGCCAAAAGTAACTTATTCCACGCGAACGAAGTGGCGGGCAGAGGCTAGTGAATAATATAATACGTTACTATACCCATATAAGTAGAAAAGTATTGGGTATAAAGCTGGAGAGATATAGGAATAAAGTAGGCTAAAAAGGTGTGGCTGAATTGTGTGAGAAACAATGTGTGTAGAAAAGGTGTGAATACTGAGATGACATCTAACAGGGTAGAATGGAAAATTTACAACAATATAACTGTATCTTTTTTATCTAGTACGTTGCCTCTTACAACACAAAAAGAATTTGCTATTGTATTAATATTCAAATTTGTGTTACCAGTTTCAGTAATTTCAGCTAATAGGATTGGCAGATACTTCTTTACTTATTATCTATACATTATTTTTAAATTTAAAATTGCTTATTAATGCACTACTGAAATTATATTAGCCAATCCTAATAAAAAAACTATATTTCCTTAAGCAAGGCTTACATTTGATGGAATTTTAAGTCAATTCCTTCAACAGTTTTCACGTAGCTCTTTTAAGGACAAAAATAGACTGTAATATAAACAACGACACTTCAAAATATAAACTTAATTTACTGTATCAGCTTTCTTTCACTCCTGTGAGTAATTTTTAGACAAATGTTTTGAATGTATGAATTTTATAAATTTATTCAATCTATACATATAATGAGAATGTAAATATAATATGTATGTACTTTTAGATTTTTGTCCAAAAAAAATTGCAGGTGTCTAGGAATATATAAATACATTTCAATCAATTTTAATAATGTCTGCTTGTTTGTCACTGCTAAAATACTAAGTTCATGGTAAAACCTCTTTAAGAAAATCATAAACATATCTATGAGTAACGTTTAGTCTTTCTTTCATTAAAATCGGTTCGGTTTATCAAAAGTTATTGTAATTTTAATAACGACGCGACTTGTGTACGAGAGAAAAGTAGGTAGTAATTAAATTTAATACATTCGATTGACTGTATTAGTGACCGTTTTATACATCAGGTTCCGAGCGGACGAAGTCGCTGGCACAGCCTATACATGAATATAATTGTATTAAGTGAACATTGGATGACTCATACTCATCGATGGAACGTATTCAAGCTCGTTGATTTAATTTATCTGAACCTTGCCCTTGTACTTTGGAAGTACGTAGTTAAAAGATCCATATTTAAATTGAGTTTAAATTAGCCTAGATATGATTTTTCATATCATATTATATTAACTAAAAAAGCGAACTGTTAAATATAGATTACAAGAAAACTTTGAAATTTCAATAACTGCATTGAAGTCTTCTTAATAAACTAGACCGTTCTTCGCTTACGAAATAATGAAACTTCCTTTGCAATACAAAGTTTCATTAGTGTCAGGCTCAAATGGCGAAACAAAAGGGTGTCGCACCGGATCTCAGGTTCGAACTTTGTAAGGCGTTCTCTATACCCATCGTTTTAATTTCCATTGAGTGAGTTAACTATTTAAGTTGATTTAAATTAAAGTCCAGACTTCTAGATGTTTGTGAGATATTTAAATTAAACATTAATTAGGCTAGTTGCATATCCTGATTAAAAATGTAATAATGTATGCTGTTTTAATGATTCTCTTCTAGACTATGTCGTTAAATTACCTATTGTAAGTAATAACTTAATAATGTATGTACCTGGTTATTTAATATTTAACTAATTTAAAAAGTTTTCTGTCGGATTTTACTTGTATTACTATAAGAATAGAGGAAAGTTATGTGCTTCTTATGATACCAGGTTATTGAAATACTTTAAGACGTGTTACAATAATGATTTAATCGTCTTTTGTAGCTGTAAATAAGAATAAACGATAATGTCTTTAAAAAGAAATGTGTATTAGGTTAATATCCGTGATTTTTTTCTGCGTTGAATTTATCTTAATCAATATATTTTGTGTACCAATAAAAAAAAAGATATAAAATAAATTGAAAACATAAATATACCTCCCTAATAAAATTTCTTTAGTCTTTTGTATTTCTTGTAAAAATTGTAGTTTCTACAAATTCTAATAACTTTATACATAACCTTTTAACAAGGACCAAGTGTCTCAGAATAAAAACTAAAATTTTGGATGGAATTCTTACATAAGTTATTCCATGTTGCGCGCACAAGGACACACCTATGTCATATTATTTATATAGATATCAAGCCTTTAAAACATAACTGTGTACAATAAGCGAAACCATTCCGTTTGAATGACAAAATACTTATAAATATTATTAAATAAAAAAAAAAATGATGCGGGACCTGTTTCACGAAACATTAAGCATTGCCGCGGAGGTCGAAAAATACAACGGAGATATCGTGGCATGGTTCAGATTTGCATAAAGAGCAACTCCTTAACTTTTACTAAATTTTACGGCTTAAGTTATAAGCTGAAGCAGTTTATAATTAAAGCTAATATTCAGTTTCGTATCTTTATATTTAATGTTAAATGAAATCTAAATAATATTTTCATTATAATAAAATAATATTATTATTTACAATTAGATTACAGAAATCGGTAAATATTTTAATTCTACAGGATTTCAATCAAAATTCCTTGGATTCGATCACTTAGTTACCACGATTAAACAATATATAGAATATATTCACTTCAGTTTTCTTCATTGGGTCCACTAGATATGCAATTAAGCAGAAGCCGTCAATATTACGGATTTATCACCTTCGGCGTATAAGTCGCGATCTAGAAATCCCTACCGTATGTTGAACCTAGAACGCGACAAGCCTAAACAATTACAGCGCGCCGTATTTTGTATGTTGGTCACAGTCGACCAGGACGCAATTGCTATATCTTATCACATAGTAGTACTTAACTGTATGGATATATTTATTACTAGCTGATACGCGCGACTTCATCTGAATTATTATTTTAAAGACATATCTTATACTCGAAGGAAAAACAAGTGTCACACCGCTAGCCCCATTTCTCTACGGCAAGAAAACACACAACGCTGAAAGTCGGTGTTTATAAAAATTATAGTCTCTTAAAAATTTACCGACATTATAGTAAAAAATATATAGCGATATCTCTATATTAGATAAGGACCAAGTATCTAAGCAGTAAAAAAATCAGGTTGGATCAAAATCAATTTCGTATTTTTTGAGCGATGCATGCACAACGGCAGACCTATATGTTTATATTTATATATACCATATAATTTTATTTATATATAACAAGATTATCGTTTAATATCTATTCCCTCATTCCGGCTTATGAATTATAACGGTTAAAAAGACAGGAAACAGGCACGCAATCCGTGAGCGCAGTAAAATTAATAACAGTATATCTAAATAAGTCACCGGCAAGGAACATTTTGATGATCCACTGAACTTACTAAAGCCGTAATGCGGTACTAGCTTATTTACATTACTATTTATCCATAATTTACTTATGTGGTTACAATTTCTCAAAAAGTTTTATGTTTTTGTGAAAAAATATATGCTTAGAGAGTTACGTCTGTTTATGTTAGAAAATATATTGATGTTTATATTGCTTTATGTTTGATTAAAAATAGTATAAGTTTATCAAAAAACGTAATAATGCATAGGCATATCAGTTTATTTTCAAAATAAGGTCTAAATATCCATTATAAGGAGTATTTTTACTTTATTAATATCTTCAAATAGTGTGGTCACAATGCTATGGGAAAGAGGAAATCTTTAACTACTACGAATGTCAGACACACTATAAATAAATAAACAGTAAAGTGGCGTTTTATTTTTATTAAAAAAATTAAGATATTCAAGAGTGATTTCAAAAACATCACAAGTCTTAGTAGTAAGTAAATTAAGATGCTCACAACCTGAGACTCTGCTTTAAGAACATTATTTTAAAAGATATATGAAGGCATTTACTAAATAACAAGAAGCGTCCGATTTCTTGTCACTTTACTTCAACATACTTGTCCATGGGTTTGAACGATACTTGAATAGTAATTGAAAACCATTGTTTGAGGTGCAAAACAAAAAGACTCATCGAACTCCAAATACCTCCTTTTGTAAGACGATAAATAAATCTCTTCACCACATTCAAATAGTGTTCGGTATATGAGAACCGATATAGGATTAAGTTTACTTCTGAAGTAAAAATGTTGATATATCGTCAAAAAGAGTGTCCTATTTAAACTTGGATTATATATGCATTTTTATACTATTGTATTATTAGCAGTGCCCGCGAACTCCGTTCTACCTTAAGTATATTAAAATATGCGCTTTTTTGCATAAGAACCTTCCCCTGACAATAACAAATACAACAAAAGAAGAATTAGTCAAATCGGTTCAGCCGTTCTCGAAATTTACGCTTAGCAACACATTCAGCGATTCATTTTTATATTATAGATGTTAAAATTTAATATCATAAAACAAATAATAATTTTAAGCAATCTTAAAGCCTGATTTTTATTATTTTTATTTAGTTTGATTGTTTTATATAATAAATACGTTTACAAAATTTCGTAACTCTTGAAAAAGAAAAATATGAAGCATTTTAATTTTAAATATTCATGTCTTAGAATGTAATGTGTCACTGAATTCTGTATATAAGATTTGAATTACAATTAATTATTGATACAACTGGTTGAAGTTGAATTTATTTATCAATAGGTAAATAGCATCTTCTAGCATAGTTTTTTATTATTGCGTTACAAATAAAGCTTACATTCGTGCGAACATTTATTGCCTGATATACTGTGTTTGGATTTAATCGGAAACCTATTTATGGGTCATGTCGACCTTTAAGCAATTTATTTGATTATTTTAACAATGTCATGCTTTATTTACATCACTGTAATTTAGGTCAATTGAGAAGTCAGTTAAATAAAACGTCTATTCAATCCAAATAAGTTTATTGCAAAGGCTTCTGTTCCGAAAAATGTTACTAACAGTATTTATTATAAGATACATCGTAAGTTACCTCAGTTATGAAGTAATGAATTTGTTATAAAAACTAAAATAGAGCCAGCAGTTATAGATGCATTTGGTTGAATCTAATTATCCATGTTTCTGATTAAAAATAGCATACCTAAATTTTTTATTTACGAATTCAATTATGGCCAAACATATTTGTTGTGTTTTGTTTCATATAAATTATATTTAATCAATTAAAATATTATATAGGGTAGAAACAATAGAGGTGGATAAAGTCCAAGATACATTTTCAACGTGTCGGTGATTACACGAAGCTTTCATGTTTTTCGTTGTGAAGGAGAAAGGGTTATGACACACTTTCCCATCGTGACAAATACTGCGACTTTTTCATTCTTTTTGCAATTTTTTGTGTCGCTGCCGAAGCATATATCTTTGATTCGGTATTGTTTCACACCATATTAAATAATAGAAAAAGGAAATTACACTTTGTAAGTAATAACAATACAGAATAAATTTACATGAGAGCTTATGGATAATAAAACTTTTAAATGCTACTATACCGCCTGAACATAGTACATGCATATAACCATGGACAACAAGAGAGAAAGTAAGAGAGGAGAGCGTATATCTCATCGTATTCCAACACGCTAAGGCCAGCGAGACATTGCTCTCGCTCTGCACGACACAATGTTTACCCCCATCATATTTTGTCACACATAAAGTTTGCGGACCAGAATTACAAAGTCCTCTCGTCCCGTAACTAATTTTACTTCGATAATAATTAATAAATTTATCTTTACATATATTGTCTTATAAAATTATTTCACACTGTTTCATTGTAATTTTTTAGCTCGATGTCGCTAGTCACTGAATATGAACTTTTTTTCTTTTTATCTTAATTTTGGCAATCAAACTTTCAGATTATTACTGCATTGTCATGTACTTTCAGATTATTACTGCATT
>JACEII010000031.1:9090827-9143832 GCA_014332785.1 Antheraea mylitta | reverse complement strand
TCAGATTATTACTGCATTGTCATGTACTTTCAGATTATTACTGCATTATCATGTAGTTAATAATATTACAAGCGTGGTGTGATTATCTCAATATTCTAATAAGATGGTGGCTCCCTTGTTAGAACCTTCCAAGGAGTTTTTGTGGCATCTCAGAATTTCATGCTCCGTGGTATTTTTTTCCATTCACTTTATTTCCATACACTTTATACACAATAAACTAACTATATTACGTAAAACACCACCAAATTTACAAAATATGGAGTTAAATAACACAAGATTGTGAATAAAATATAAAATCCACTACATGACAGACTAAAATCCCGCCAAAAACTCGAATGTGACCTTGTCCCATAATAATAATATTGTTAGTTACTAAGCCACATTTTCCATTCTGAGTGTTGTTGTCACTTATCGCTCTTGCAAAATTACTTAGCTACCCAGCGTGATAGTTTCTGGATCCATAGACAGCTTAATTTCAAAAATATTTGGATAAGTATTTCATTATTTACTAAATTCTAGAATTCTAAATAGTTCTTCGATTCTCATTAATCAATGTATATTTTGTTTGGATA
This sequence comes from Antheraea mylitta, assembly GCA_014332785.1. Lineage (NCBI taxonomy): Eukaryota > Metazoa > Arthropoda > Insecta > Lepidoptera > Saturniidae > Antheraea > Antheraea mylitta. The sequence continues at coordinate 9,143,260 of JACEII010000031.1, read as the reverse complement.
AAAACTTTATTACTTTATCTACGCCATGTACATAGTTGATTTCTGTCCTCGCGTTTTGCGTACTATTACAGTGATAATTGCATCCGTGTACAAAGCTATAGGCAGACCTTAAATTAACGCCAATTTCACGATGTTCGATGAATACGCGTGTCAAAGGCTATCGTGGATACAATATTAGGTACTGTCAAATATCATATGCAGTGACATTAAGCTCATCTGGCTAGAAGACGTGATGTAACAGTAATCTAAAGTGCTTTTGCATATGGAGTCCATTCGGTGGGAACAACACATGTTGAGAAACAAAAGTCGTATTTTTCACACGAATCCCGAGCATTGTCGACATATAATATATTACATATGTTATAAATTAAGTTCATAACTGACACATTGTAGAATTGTAACATTTTCATGATTTATTGTATTTATACCTGAAATTGTCAAATCGGATTAAATTTAAATGCATCTTCTTTAAATACAGATTTCTGTTTACGTATTTTATAATAAAGAAATTTATATTTTGTTTGAGTCGACTAGATAACTGAAATGGAGAATTCCTTAAATTGAAAAAGGTGCAGAGTACTGTTAACATTCTTCTATCATCTTTAATTGTTTGTAACGATTGCAACTTTACAAAAAAAGTCTCTCTTTACAAAGCGCCTTTTATTTTGTCATAGAAAGTTTTTGCCAATTATTATTTTTTACTGAAAGCTGAATTAAATAAAATAATTTACACGAGCGTTGGATAATTATACCGGTGTTGCACACTTTTTAGTTATATACGCTTTTTACTTACTACATTTATTTCTAATGGAGGAACAAGAATATAAATTTACAAATAGACCATCCACTTCATCTGAGAAAATTATTATAACGTCTACGCGGTATTATGATGATAATAAAATAACCAATAATAACAAATACCAACAAGAAAAAATAACGAAAATACATCGCAATAACACGTAATTACCAACAACGAAATTATTCTGAACGCTGCTGTGATGCAAGAAATCAATGGTCAAAAGAGATTGAAGAAGTTCGTAGCTTAACGTGCTCTACCTCCACCTTATTCTGCGTCCCTCTAGTACCTAAATTCGTCTTCTGTGCATCTATATTTAGAGCGGTCCAAAAGATTGGCGAAAACTATAGATTCTATTATATACGACAGATATGTTCAATCTAGAACTATATACAATTTTTATTTACTATCAGTGTGACTAATATAATTCTTAACTCAATGTTATGAGATTTGCGGCAAGGTTAGCTAACTGTATGCCTTTTCCTTATTTAATTAGCTTTTGATAAAGACTCTGAAATAACTACTGACGAGATGGTTTTATAAATATATTATATAATAATAATATGATACAATATTTACATATTCTGCCATTGTAAAGTACAAATACATGACCATATTAAATGTATACCAAATTAAACGTAAAATACATAAAAATAATATATAGTATAAAGTATAGAGAATAACTATGTTAAAGAAGAATTCAAAACGATACAGACGCTGTACTTATATTCTAAATTTAACAAAGAATATCATATATATGAATCTAGACTTAGTGGGTCATTAAGAGGCATTTTATCTCACTGATAACGCCAAAATCCTTATCAACCTTGAGTGACGTCATTGTTATCATGCAATCTTGCTGTTTTCCCGGAAGATGGGCTATATAAAACAGAAGATGTGAGTCATTAATATAAACCACAATGATGTGGGTTTAAGATTCAATTCAAGAATTCATAAACGGCCATAATTTATATATTAATACTTAAAATGTTACACCAACAAAATTAAATTATAACTTTTTTTCTTAACTGGTTCGGTAAAATTACTTCTGATGGACAGTACAGTACAGTCGATAAATAACGGCGACTATCAGTGTCAAAGAGCAGTGACAGTCGTCTTTATAATGCTGGCTTGCAGTGCTTTTTCACAACTTATTTGAAAGACCCCGTATAATAAGATCAAGCGAACACGCTGGCAGAGAGGCAATTCCATATTTCCAGAGTACGACAAAGATTTTCGGACTTATATCAATTTTATTATGTCTTACAATTGAATTCATCGGATTGCAGTTTTTAAGAATTTCCGTCTAATTACACCTCTTAGAAAGCCGTTCTAATAAATCTATAACGTTATTGAACGTCGTGTTAATATTTGCATATTAGATAGAGTATTTTTTTTATTTGGTATGTGCTTTACGTGTTTATTCTTAATTACACATGTAAGCAAAAGTCCAAATAATTAACCTCTAAATTTTCGAGCACATGATATTTATCGAGCGTAAACATAATCAGTGTAATTACAAAAGCGTTAAATATGTATTGAATACTTGCTTTAAAAAGGTCACGTTTTAAATGCACCGCGCTCGCTGAATGTTCGCCATCTTGCTCTTTTGTCTCGCTTTGATTAGGTTAGGTTAGACGTGTTATTAGTGCGATAAAAGGATAACGCGAACTTACCTCGGGCGAGCGCGGTGCATTTAATACGAAACATTTTTAAAGCAAGTATTTAATACGTATTGAATTTTTTTGTAACAATACCGATTATTTCGATATGACTGAACTCCATGCTCAATATCAATAATTCGGTAGGTATTCGCTTACTCAATGCCCCAAGTACTAAAATATATATAAGCGACAGAAGACACAACTGATGGTACTATGCTAATGTGTTTACCATATGTTCTAAAGATCACCAGTTGACTCTTATTTATGTCTTATTTAAGGTCCTCAGTTAGAGCATACGTTTGCCGAATCGCTAATAGCTTACGACATCCATTGTATAAGATCACGGCTACTTTGTAATTATTACAATTAATGCTATACACAGTTATACCGTCCAACGAAGAAACCATTTTTGGTTGCTAATATACAAATTAAAAAGTTTAATTAAAACGATTATTTCTGGCTTTGATTCACATTTTTATATCCTTGTAGCACTTGGCATCTCTTATATAAATAGAAATGTGGATAAATATACATTATCATATACTTCTTCCAAAGAATTATCGTCAATCGTTATTACATAATCTATTATTTAATTGTTTGCTACAAATATAAAACATTGAGGTTATTTATGCAAATATACAACTCATTACATATAACACTTCCAATAATTATACTACATTTTCATATTAAATCTACGTCTTTCTTCTTACAAATACTTATCTGTAACGTATTACCGGTTATTAATTATAATAATATAATTTTATGGAAATTAAATGTTATAGTGGACGTTACTTTGCACTTCCGCCTGGGATTTATTGACCACTACTACGTCTAAACGTGTTTCGCTCCGTCACGGAAGCCCGCTCGCAAGGGAAGAGTCAACATCGATCTGATGATGCTCCGTAACGGAGTAAAACACATTTAGACATCGTACTTATCAATCAGTCCCAGGCAGAAGTACAAAATAGCATCCATTGTAATATTTATTGATGGATTTCCGCAAAGTAACACCTTCAATAAAAAAAAAAAAAAATGGGAATTTTCAAACGTAGAATAGCATTTTATTTTCTTTAGTTATGTACGGAAACCCGAATTTATTTATACGATAATGAATATTACGATTACTCCTCATACCTTATAAATTTATTTAATTATGCACAAACAAAGCTTTACCAACGCGTGTATCACGTCTTGTAAAGTCCGAGAAGATCTGGCTACTTGACCTTACCATTTCTAAAATTTTTATGCCCCCCCCCATACATAATTTTTAACCTTTAAAAATTGATTTGTTCCCTTAAGAAATAAATATAAACGATAAATTTTAAAGAAATCACTATGAAATTGTTATCAAAACATCGTAAGTAAAATTTGAAAACATATAATGAAAAATGTATCTGACTTGAGGACTCTAATTAGCCAGTTGATATATTGGTAATGCCAAACGAAATTATACCTGATAATTATTTATAGCATCTTTTTTAAATTTATCACCGATATCTAGTATCGCATTTAAATAAACCAAACCGAAAGGGTTAAGGTCGTGTCGAGTCCATTTTTAAATTGCCCCCTTTAACCATCAAATTGCCCCCCAAGGGGAGTGGGCCCTACGTTGGAAAACACTACTCTAGACCATTCTAGAGTAAGAACTAAGAGTTCAAAATTATAATTTTTATTGTCTATCATTTGGAAAACATTGCATACAATTTTCATCAAGTCATCTCTATATATCATCTCTATATATCTCTATATAAGAATAAGTATTAAAAATAACAATAACAATGAATTCGTCAACGCTACATACATCCCTTATAACATGAATCATAATCAACATTGATTAATATTAAGGAAACGTACAATCAATGTCTTTAATCAAATTATATAATGTAGTGAAAGATTGATCGACTTTCGACAACCTGTTCGATTTATGTCACATGTCACTTGTATCGAGTAATCTGATCTTGTACAAATTAAAGAGAATATGCGGCTCTTGTAATATGTCACAGTTATGTGTAAATGTGTAGCCATCGCCAAATTTTGAAACAGCACAGAACAGCGTAGAATACAAATTCAGATATAAATACGTGTTCTAATTAATATAGGCATAACATTGAGACAACTTAGAGATAAATAAATACCAAATTTTGATTCCTATGTGTGAAGGGGCAAATTGCTGTTCTTTGCTGTCAATAATGACGTGCAGTTAGTCCTAGAATTGATTGAATGTATAATGTATGACACAAAAGACACTGATTACTAAGTTATATATGTATAACCATATACTGCATGCTTACTACTACTATAGTAGTATAACCACTAATATGTCCGTCCAAGCAATATCACACGAAAAAATCTTACATTTTTACAAGAAAAAAACGTCGTTTGACTTAATTATTAGTGTACTTAAATACAACACGATTTGGTATTTCTATCTTTTAAATCTCGTAATAATATCATATATATACTGGATCGTTGACCAGCATAACTACCGCCCTAATTCGTGTCCAACCTTAGCGCAAAGAAGCAACTTTTGATTTTTTTTTAATTAAATCGATATATGACATCACTATTGTAATATGTCAAAATGATCATCATAATGTGCGGCTATTGTACCTAACTTTGTTTTGTATTAACCTCTTGATAATGTTACGCGTAACTTATGATTATATTCAGCGCTACCAAAGAGATTAACGGAGGCTGTAGTTGGAATATGTGACAATAGCTTTTGCTCACGGCTTCGCTCGCTTTAATGTAGATTTGGTAAATATGTATTTGTATACAAAATGGCTATCGGTTGAGTTCCGTAGTTAAGTCGTCAAAGCATAGCAAACAAACTCACATAGCATTAATTATATTAGTAAGGATTTGGTTAAAAGAAATTAATTACATATTTAATTTCCTATCTTTGTTGTTCTGACGTCGGGATTTTTTTTTTAATACTAGCTAGAGTCCGTAATTTTATTTAAGATGACATGTTTTTGAACTCCTTCATGAACTTAGTTTTTTATCTGGATTAAAAGAAAATTGTTTTAAATGTCGGTATTGCAAATCTATACTCCCTCTAAGTCCTTACAACTAAGCATATATATTATATATCATTTAGATCTTTGATAAATTAATTAGAAAACCATATTAAAATCGGTCAAGTCGGTTTTCCAGTGATAATTTACAATTTTCCATTTTCTCGATTTTCTCATAATAATAAAAAAACCTTGACAAATTATATACCTAATCCTTGACTCACTCATTCTTTGAGTAGTTTTTGAGTTTATCTCGAATAAACAGACAGATAGATATACGTAGCAGAGGACTTTCTTTTATAATACGTGTTCATATTGTTATAGAGGATATAGAAAAGTGTATCTGTTATAAACTTATTTCTCCGATATTGAACAAACTTGAGCCCATGTTTCACAAGTTAAAGCATATGTCACAGATATAAAGACCTGTTAAAGGGGAGTAAACTTAACTAATAAATTTCTTTAGATGAAAAAGTACCAAATGTTCTTTTGTTCCCATGACAATATGGACCTATGCAAATTTTAATTTACGATCTATTGAATGACTTCAAAGCGTAACAAACAAATAAACACGTTTTCGCATTTATAAAATTAAGTAAAGATTCAAGAATATAAATTTTTAAGTTAAAATTATTATATCTAATTATAATTCCAATAATGTATTATTATTTTTCTTTATAAATAATTAGTTTGATTCACTAACAACTTTAAAGTCTCACTGAGGCACACTGGAATCCCCTGCGTTGCGAGATTCGCCGGTTACCCGACACTCGCATACGCCACGGCATGGCAGGGGCAGCATGAGATGTGGGATGTGCAGTGTTGCCGTTTAAGAAATAAAAAAGTCTCCAGACGTCATTTAAAAAGTCACTAGATTTTGAAAAATATATAATTAAAAAATCCGTCAGAAGTCGTTAAATGTTTCATAATATTTCATGGTAAAAATACTATATTGTGAATATTTCACTGTGATAAAACGAACAAAAGGCTTTAGTTGGATTCGTTGTAACAACTTTTAGTCACGTTATAACTCTTCTTGCTTTTTCATTCTGGACGAGCCCGAGATCGAATGTCATTTTGGTAGGGAAATTCCAAAAACAACATCAGCAATCCATGCAGTCCAGTAATTACAATGAAATTAGTACCAAAATACTTAAATATTTTCAATATTCGATTAGTCGCTAGAAGCCGCTAATTTTTTTTAAGTCGCTAGATTTAAAACAAAGTCGTTAAACATGTCCAAAATCCGCTAGATCTAGCGACAAAGTCGCTAAAACGGCAACAGTGGGGATGTGGGGAGATTCAATGAATACACGATTGTACCGAATAACGCTCTGATTTATTCTGTTCCCCACTACAATTCTTAAAATGTATAAAGTACTGACTTTTGAATAAAACTACTGAAAAAAGAATTCTAAGTGAAGAGAAAGTTGTGAGTTTTATGAAGTTAATTATATGTTGTCTCACAAAGAAATTCATTTCAAATAAATAAGATTCTATAAGCGCCAGTCACTTGCAAAAAAGCTGAAGTAAGCTCGCAAATTATACTGCGAATGCATTCCTAAGGTTTCCAGTGTCAAAGTTACGTCACGAACTTACTTTGCAACTCCATATTGTAACATTGATTGGGTGTGTTCTGTGTGGAGAGCTAAAGTAACGAACGACGACATATTTTTTTTTTTAAATCAAGTTTTGTACAGCATTCGTGTATAAAAAAATAAAGGAACAGTAATAAATGTTAAACACCGGACTGAGAAAATGAGGAATCATAAAGGGGCGTGGTTGCCTCTTATTCTAACTGTCGCTTGGACTCTGGAGGCACAATCGCAGTTCATCAGACGTAAGTATTACACAAAATCATGCTATAAATAGACAAAATGTATACCAATTTTTATTCTATCATACTTAAGAAAATACAAATGATATTTAAAAATAAATAGTTTCTTTAAGTTGTCTTGTTGTTTATTTAAGTTGTATTGTTTATTAGCGTATGCTGTCTAAAAAGCATAGTAATATATAGTTGCACATTATATATTTCGAATAAACTATCTTATTACATTACCTATTATTATATTTAGATAAACTTTTTTTGTCAATAAAATTAAAAGTTTTAATAGATCCAAAGTTCTTAGACTAATCTACGATGACGATCTTTTTAGTCAAGATTATTTACGAACTGTACCCACTTTTTTTATTTCTAACGACGTGTTATTATGTTTTTGCCACCAAAGAGAGAACGAGAAAGGGGCCACAAAATGTTGATTGTGACACGCCCCCTTGCGGACACATTCATAGAAATGTAACGAAGATGTAACAGAGTTAGGGAATATACTTTAATATCTTAGTTAATTTATGGTATTTTAAAAGTTATTTCAACTAATAATAATACAAATAATATTATGCTGTCTTTTTAAAATAAAATTTTAATGTATTTTGAATTTGAATTTGAATAGTTTTCCCTTAGTTCGAATTCGACAGGTTCGTATTTTTTGGGAACTAGTAATATAATTTAGTTCAGACCGTTGACTGATGATAAAAGTTATTGATTTAGTTATTTAATTAATAATTCTATTCAGTCTTGATAATTAGTAAATTTTGTAAATCCAGTAATTAAAGAAACTTTCGAAAACATCATCGAAGTAAACTTTACACTATATTTGCATTGTTAGTTTGTTAGGTATTTCGATTTGTATGCCACGTGAATACGCATCGTTATTTTCGGCACAGTAAGCTGGCTGGATTTATTTTTGTATCTATCCTGATGGGTATTTGTTACAATGCCAGTATATCATTATTAACAACAACATTAATTTGTATATAGGTTAACCTCGATATAAAATTGACAATAAACCCCCTTTTCGATTGTGACTAAGCAGCGGCTGGAACGGATATGATTTGCTTGTTTACTGGCTGAGTCAATAACCTAACGTTTTCACAGTTAATATATATTTTTAACATGAAAATTCTAATATTCTATCGCGGTTAACTAGTATACAGTCAGGCAAGAAAAATATATACTTCTTTAATACTCGTTTTATCTATACTAATATTATAAAAAGGTAAAGTTTGTGAGTTTGTGACGTTGTGATTTTGTGACGTTGTAGGGGGTAATCTCATGAACTACTGGTCCGATTTGAATAATTTTTTCAGTGTTATATGGCTCATTCATCGAGAATGGTTATAGGCTATATATCACCACGCCAAGACCAATAGGAGCGGAGCAGAGATGAATAATGTTTCAAAATCGGGATGTCTTTTCCTATTGAGAACGCGAACGAAGTAGCGTGTAGAGGCTAGTATTTTATAATTTTACAGTTTCTATTTTATTTGAACAAGTCCCGTTGTTAAATAATGTCTAAAAAAGCTACGACTGTCGAGATGGTAACATTTTTTTTTTAATTTGTTACTGTATTATCAAATACTTTATCATATTCAGAGGTAAATGTGGCCGGATTTATAATAACATACAATTATTAATGTAAAACAGTTTGAAGCTTTTGTGGGCATATCTAGAAATATATATGTCTATGATGCAACGAGTTCAAATCGACAACAAGATATGATTAAATACGCCCTCTCGCAGTGTTCCATGAAACGTTAAAACCAGATTTGTGGAAGTACAATAAACGGAAACATAAAATTGGATTCTAAAGTAATTTAATCAAATTATAATTTCTTCTGTTATGAGAACGCAGTTCGTCGATATTTGGTTTGTAAACGGTGTCTATTTCTCTGTTTCTTATATTGCTCTCATATTGACTGATTAACTACTACAATGCAGTCATTGTTAAATCAAATTTAATCCTGTGAAGATGTTAAGACCTTCTTAGGTCAATAGCGTAGTTAGTTCGAGAAAAAAAAATATAAAGATGTCAAATCAAATGAATAATTAAATATCGTAAGTTTTGTTCTAAAGTAGTGTTCTGCTTGCATTTTTAACTGTCTTTAAATAGTATAATATCTTGTGTTGTATTCCTATTAATCGGTTAAGATTATTGATTAAGATCATTATTATAAATTTATTCATTGTTATATTTGGAAATAGCTGATACCCACACTTTGTCCGCGTTGTCCTACGCATGCGCACCAACTTTACTTTTACGTGGTAAGAGATAAAATGTTGCTATAAATCCTAGTTTCTTTTTTTTTTGAGAATATTGTCACTAGATATTATAAAGCAAAGTCCTTTGCCACGTTTCTCGTAAAGCAAAGTTTCTGTCTGTTCACGATAAACTCCAAAATTACCGAACGGGTTTTCATGCGGTTTTCACCAGCGGATAAAGCAATACACAAAGCATGTTTAGATATATAATTTGTTAAGGTTTTTACATTATCAGAACAGAATAATGTCCTCCGGGCTCGCTAGTATTAAATAAAGATATTGTGATATTTTTACATAAAGATTAGCAAGTGTCTAAGAAGTCAAATTGTAAAAATTGTTCGGTATTTATCCAATAGTTTTTACCTGTCTTCGTCTTTCAGTCTTTTAGTCACCATTTTTTTATATAGAAGGTAAGGCTTAGAAGCGGAAATATACTTTAATAAACTTTTATTTATAATAATACATTTTCATACCCTGCTACTTCATTCTGAATTAACCATACCACGTAATATCGTAATTAATACATGATTAAATTACATTAGATTACATCCAGACATATATACAAAAATTATTGTTATTTCACAAAAATCAGTCATATGTAGAAATCAGACTTGCGACTTCTCTGCTAAACAATAATTCTTGTCACTGCACCATAACGTATATTCTATAGAACGATGTTGGTAAGTAATTTTAAAAGAAAAATGAATTTAAAAAATGTTATCCCTGATTAAAGAGTTCTATACTTGTAAGAGGATTAACTACATGACAGAGGCTAATTAATGGTCACAGTCGATATTTATTAAAACAGAATCACGATAAAGTCTCAATTGTTTACAGAAATGGGACATGTGGGTCAAGGATCTTGCATGGTTATTATTGTTTGCACTACCGATTAAAATATGACAACAATGTTATTTTAATGGTCGTCGGATGGAATGATAAATTTTATAACATTACAGCTTAAGGGTGATATGAATTTGTTAAAGCATTATCTTTTTAAAGCTATATAAAGAACTATCAATTGATGAGTGTATGTAAACGCATCATTTTAGAACGACTACACTCACTGATTTGGATTATTTGGACTAATTCTTTCTTTGTTTGTAAAGGTCAGGACAAGGTTTGTGTGAAAGGAAATGTTTAAAAAAACACATGGAATAGCCAAAAATTTGAGTCACAACATCTCCTTATACAAAAAAAAAATTAACCGTCACGGGACGCCTGGCAGATGTGAAACGTCGTAATTGTTCAAACGAATCTCGAATTCTCAAATTACACTATAGGTATACGTGCTCAGTGCGGAAAGAGAGATTATGCATAGTTGCTTGTGCATGCCATCGTTGCGTCGTCGCCACGCCAACAACGAGGTTTACTCGAGCCTATAGATGTTTCACATCAAAAATTGTAATAGGTGAGACGTCACAGGACGCGTGGTAGATGTGAAATATTGAAATTGTTTTGTACAGGTATTATGTGTAAAAGGATAGTTCGCGACAGGAATTAAATGTGTCATAATTAAATATAAAATAACATTAATTTTGAAATAAAATATGAGTGTTTATTCAATAAACATTTATATTCCTTGAATAGAAAAATTCAAAGTCGTATAGCGTGGCGACACGTACCTTAAAATAACTGATAGTGTAATTTTGGTTTTATGTCATTTAGACCGCGCGCATGATAAGCCTTAAACAATATTTAAACAAAAGCTGCACATATATTACTATAATATCATCTATAATGTTATAATTATTAAATATTCTTGTAGCTGATATTTATTACTCAGTAATATATTATTATGGATTTTATTTAACAACTAGCCTCTGCCCGCGACTCCGTTCGCGTGGCTTAAATACACTAACACGCAGGAGTTCTCAAAAGGAAAGACATCCCGATTTTGCAACATTGTTCATCTGTGCTCCGCTCCTATTGGTCTTAGCGTGATGATATATAGCTTATAACCATTCTCGATAAATGAGCTATATAACACTCAAAGAATTATTCAATTCGGAACAGCAGTTCCTGAGATTACCCCCTACAACGTCACAACATCACAACGTCATAAACTAACAAACTTTATCTCTTTATAATATTAGTATAGATTAGCCAATCTTTGACATTTTTGATTTACTTGATTCTCATACTTGCATAGTCGTGAAAAATTACTGTCTTAAATGTTAACAGTGTAAGTTAAATGTATTCTATAAATCAATATTGATTCACAGTATTTTATTACACTAAATTAAACATCTATACTAATATTATAAAGAGGTAAAGTTTGTGACTTTATGAGTTTGTGATGTTGTGACATTGTAGGGGGTAATCTCAGGAACTACTGGTCCGATTTGAAAAATTCTTTCATTGTTATATAGCTCATTTATCCATGGTATATCATGATTATAGGCTATATACCATCACGCTAAGACTAATAGGACCGGAGCAACAATGAAGAATGTTTAAAAATCGGGGTGTTTTCCTCTTGAGCTTTCGCTGCATATTAATTAGTTAGCCCAAATTAACTATCTCCACGCGAACGAAGTCACGGGAAGAGGCTAGTATTAAATAATGTGGAAGATTATATAAATTATTTTTTCTATTATTTTTATTCTTTATTTTTTCGCATTTTATGTTAATAACTCTTTTAAGATCTAACTTGTTTTATATAAGATACTTATATTTGTATCTTAAAGTAAAATCAATTTATTTCACAACGTAATTCTTTCAAGTATTATTTTATTTTGTGCAGATAATAATTAAATATATAACAGCATAAAATGACAGCAAAATCAAATCACACTCCCAAAATAGTAGCGACCTCCGGTTTTGCAATCCAACTCCAGCTGTCACCATAATGCCATGATAAAATACTACTTCACAACTTGCTTGAAGGATCTGATAAAAAGAAACTAGAGAATATATATGTAGAGAAAATATTTTACATTTTAACGATACGCCAAGGTCTAGCTGTGCTGGGGATAGTTTAGCTGTACATTTTTTTTAAGACTACCATTTAAATTCTTAGATGACTGGCTTTCCGAACATCGAGCGAAAGCGGCTTTCTACGTATCCCATTTTACCTTATACGTGTATTAGTTTTCTGATCACTATTACTTGATATTATAATAGGTGATTGTGTGTTATATATTTGATATTGACGCTAGGCGAAAGAAGAGAAGTAGTTTTCTCATGCGGGTCGTAGGCCGTAATCCATTCGAAAATCTCAACGGAGACGTGTGACAAGAATCTGTTTGCCTTATTAAATTTACAGCGAATCAAAATGGCGACGTAATAAAAATTTACATTTAAATACATAATTATTAACTCTGGTGTTTTCACCACGAGTTATCGAAATAATAAAATGTTATTAATTAATTATGTTTGAAAAGTTTGCCTAAGAATATATAATGAACTTTGAATGATCTAAATTCTAATTACGATTAGGTCAAGCAGGCTCGGAATAGATTGTTGAGAAACTAAATTGTCTCACTGCTAGCTTCAAATCATACACAATTTTTTAATTTTACCTTCATCCATAAGCTTGGAAGACATATAGTAAGCTATTAACTATTTTATAACCACCATACTAATTTCGCACTAAATAAATGATTGAAAATATGGTTATTGAAGTGTCTAATAAATATTTTCCTTACTCTAACTCGAAAAAGAGAGTTGAACCATTATATACATTTGGTTCGCGTTTGAAAAAAAATACCCATATTTTAAAGTTTATTTTGCTGCTAAAACATTACCCCTTCTTTAAGTATTTTTTAATTAGATTGTGAATTATAATCTTGATAAAGAATATACTTATACTTTAACTGTAAAAAAAATCATTAAAATAAAAAAGTATGTACCTGTCACGTCTAGGTTTTCTAGTTAATCATACAGGCTTAACAATTAGTCCAAGGGCAAATAGACCTATGAAACATAAAAAGAGTGTTTTCAAGTATCAACCATAGGGTGTCCCACAAAGACCCCATGAATATTAAAAAGGCCGTGCCCGTCTTGTGAGATCAATTACTTCGTGACCGCGACTTGAGAACACTCGAATCGAAACCTGAAGCATTTGTGCTATACGGAAGTAGCACACTATTTATATATTTCATTAAAAAACCGAAATCATCATTATACTATCACGATATTTTGTGAATAGTTCTAAAAAATGAATCGTAACGTTGTAAACATTACAAATTATAAGAGCTTGTTGATTGGTGTTCTTTTGTCTCACTATAAAGACTTAATAAATATATTGTTTACTACAATTATTTGGTGTTATAGTCTATATCTATACATATAATAATAATGTAAATCTAACATGTCAGTACATTTTATATTTAAAAAAATGTTGCAGGTATAAGAAATAAAACAAATTTAAATCAATTTTATAAATGTCTGTCTGTCTGTTTGAACAAGCATCACTGCTAAAATACTGCATTCAGGATAACACCTTTTCAAGAAAATCATAAAACCTATCTTCTAGTAACATTTACTTTTTTTCCATAAACATCGGTTCGGTCTAACAAAAGTTGTTGTAATTTAACGACAATGCGAGTTAAGTACGAGAGATAAGTAGATAATAATTAGGTTTTATACACGACTTTATTAGTCACTGGTTTATGAATCAGTTTCCACGCAGATGAAGTCACGGACAGAGACAGTATGTAATAAACTTTTGAAAGAGAAAATAGAAAGAGTTTATTTTGAAATCGGAATAATCGAGGACTCTACGGTCATTTTTTTTTCTTAGAATTATTTTCCAGACATTATGTATTCTATTTTTGAAAACTAATTGACTAACAATAAGGATTTTGATTTGATACCATTTGCTCATTAATCAACTAGCCTTTTTACCATCGATATGTATTCTTTATTGTAATTAACCTTGTAGTTGTTAGCAGATTCATAATGTTAAATATTTGTATTATGCATCCTACTAAAAGCGCTTTAATTTGTGCCGGGCATACCTTATTGAAGTACAGCTTGAAGGTAATGTAATGTAGAAATAGGGGTTTTGTGACCCTGACCGTAGAGTGTACGTATGACGTCAGAAATTGGCCAGTATTTCTTTACTTATATGCTCTGCTGCTGCTTTTAATTGCCATTGGTAAGATAACTATGACGCCTAATTTAATGATAATGTGAAATATGTATTATATTTTTAACTACCGAGTATGTCATCTTCTGTGGCAAACTGGCTGAAATGTTTGAATTTATTGTCAATAGAGTTTCATTTCATACGATTGAACGATCGCTCGTGTATAATATAAATTCCACTCGGCCTGGAGCCCTTGGGTACGTTATTCGGACGATACAGTGATACAAAATCTTACATCACTGCGACAACATTACACATATCACCTCCACACACGTGCACGCACACTCGTTGTTGTTGACTTATGTATGCTCGGTACACATATATGTTTCAACAACTCATATAAGTATGAATATGTAGCTTAGCTTAGGTTAGCTCAGATAGGTCGCGAATTGCATGAATCAGGTAACAGCCCAAGGCAAGGTGTGCAGTGCACCCTTGAGCTAGTTGTCAAAGTAAAATCGGTTGAGTGCCTTAAGCACTTGCCTTGGTAGTCCGGTGAAGCTGTTAAGACTTTGATAGGTCAATAGCGTAGACAGTTCGAAAAAAACATTAGAAAGATCAGTTCATTTTACGCACGCCGAATCTTATTGTTATGCTGTCCAAGTCAGTCTAGACAGTAGTAAGCCCTAAAACTAGGCGGCGACGAGTTTTTTACTTTAAATTTCGGCATCATCACGTCGGAATTGCTGGTGATGATGAGACTCTGAGGCGACACGTGTTATTACTATTGTGTTATGTAAAAAACTACAATTTCAAAAACTTGAGAACGTAATTGACAAAATTATACTACGGGATTGTTTTTATAATATTAAAGAACTAAACAGATGAAATTATTTATTTTACAATTACACAAACTACTCTTCGTACTGTAGCGTTTGGAGTGTCTACTGAGCGGATGTTAACAAAAAAAAAATGTCGAAAATTGTAAGCAACCATCCAAGGTAATGACCGAGCTGTTAAACGTGATCGTGTCGAAAATAAGGCACCACAATAGTCTTATGCTTGTTAAATGTGTATTTTTATTTGTTCGTTTTATCATATGGTAATTTTACAAAAATACCTAAACAATATCATCATGTATTTTTAGTAGTCCGGTGAAACTATAAAGGCCTTGCAAGGCCAATAGCGTAGTCAGTTCGAAAAAAAATCTATATTAATATTATAAAGAGGTAAAGTTTGTGAATTTGTGACGTTGTGACGTTATAGGGGGTAATCTCAGGAACTACTGGTCCGATTTGAAAAATGTTCAATGTTGTATAGCTCATTTATCGAAGATGGTTATAGGCTATATACCATCACGCTAAAACCAATAGGAGCGGAACAACAATGAAGAATGTTTCAAAATCGAGGACTCTTTCCTCTTCAGAGCTTCCGCTACGAAGTCGCGGGCAGAGGCTAGTAATCATATATTCTTAACTACAATGATGAAAGTGAGTCTCTGTCGTAAAAATAGTTTTTTTAATAGGTAATATTACAGTACTAAGATGTCAAATATTTACAGTGGACATAAATAACACACCTGTAGCTTTCAGCAACTTTTGTGGCTACCTTTAGGAGCATAATAATTGTGAACAAATTTTTCTCCTGTATAAACATTTCGAGATAGCTCTGCACAATGTTTTCGGTTACACATGGGTCTTAATAAGGCGGTATATATTTGTAAATCATTACCCGACCGCACAGTACAATAGTGATTGATAAAATATGCAAAACGAAGGGTTTCATGTAATCCTTGATAGGAATCTCCGTTGGAAGAATCCTCTGAATTAAACAATGACACCGCGGGACATTATAATAAGAAATTCATATTAATATTTATCATCCTCGAATAATATCAACAGTTACGACTTTGGGAAACAAAATATTTTTATAGTCACGATTTTAATATAAGCATAAGATTTCAATTTAAAAGTATATACTAGGCGAGGCAGTGGTTAATCTCTCGTGAACCAAACGGCTCGTTTAGCTAAAATTAGGACGGATACAAAATGCACTCCTATTATCATAATAATAGCACCATTAGCCTGTGATCATATTTATTCTGTTAAGGCTCTTATGACAGCGGAGTTAATGTTAAAGGAACAGAGAGAATAGTACAGATTTTATGGTCCGTAACAATTAGTTTTGAATACTTTAAACTGTCCATAAAAACTTTAGATGAATATAAATGGTACTTTTTAATACAATTCGAAATTTGTTACGTTTAGTACTGCATTAATTAAATTAAAATTTTAAAAACGCTAAAATGTTTCTTAAACCTCATCGGTGTTATAACAAAAAAAATAATTAAATACATATTAAATACTTGCTTTAAAAAGGTTTCGTACTAAATGCACCGCGCTCGCCCGAAGGAAGTTCGCGTTATCCTTTTTTCACAAGTCCAACCTTTGTTTTCTTTTTTAACGTGGGGAAATCATAACCTAACCAAAGCGAGAAAAAGAGTGAGATGGTGAACATTCAGTGGGCGCGGTGCACTTAAAACGTAACCTTTTTAAACCAAGTATTCAATACGTATTTAATTAGTTTGTAATAACACCGTATGTCTTTCAATGTTTCTAATATGAGGTTAGCCAGTCAAAAATTTAGTCAAGGGTGACTCGTAAATTAACCGAAATTATAGGTCCAAACAGTCATTGAAACAATTATGATCTGAGAGATTCTTTTCAAACCCTTCAATGCAATTCACATATAATCCAAACTTTTATTGACTGTTCGTTTGAAGGATAATTTGATTTATGAACGCGTATATACCGCAGATACCGAAACGTACGACGTGGTCAATTGCTTGATAAATACCACTGTTCCTGACGATATGCAAAATCGAACGTAAATCATATAAGATTCACACATGTCGTACATTTTTACGTAAACATATTCGTGTACGGTATCAGAATACCAAATGTTACAAATAGAAAAAGTTTTCATATAAAACGAAAAATCTGTAATTTACATGTCGCGTCAGTTTCTCAGTTATTTATCAATTAAATCGATATAGATCGTGTATGCGTTATTACATGTCAAAATAAGCTAAATGCATTTTACCCGTTCTTATAATTATACGTTATTTATGAAGATTAAATATGAATATAAGTATGCCTGCCAGTTCGTCTTGCTTTTATGCGGTAACTACTGAACCGATCATTAAGAATTTTTATACATAACATATTGAAAATTACATAGACTACTTTAAGGAGAAAAAACTATTACTCCCAAGGGATATGTCAGACTTATATTAACGCGTACAAAACATGACCAAAATCTAATTTTATATAGCCTGTTTCACCCAAACTATTACAACACATCGAACGATGCTTTACATCTTAAAATTCAACATAGCGCTTAAACCACAGAGCGTGCCAAAGAAATAAACATACTTAATCTATTCATACATACATAGTTACTTATATACATGTACTTGTACTAGCCGATTCTCGCGACTTGGTCTGCGTCATATATTATATCAATTGTTATAGGTCAAAGGGATTAGACAGCGTTTTCGATGAAAGCTCGCAGGCAGCTTACCTTTTCCCGACACTGTCAACATTTATCATTATATTTCAACCAATTTACGAAAAATCTTGACAATAGATATATCCAAACCTTCCTCGTGAATCACTCTATTCATTAATGAAAACCGCATAAAAATCCACTCAGTGGTTTCAGACGCGGCGGAGAACTTTGTTTTATAGTATGTAGTGATTACCTATACTTGAAAAATATTACACAGTCAGTTAAAAAGCTTTCCACGTTATGTATAAATTTCTTCTGTACGTATGTCACTGAACTCCTCCTAAACGGCTGGACTGATTTTAATAAAATGTTGTGTGCGTGTTCAGGTGGATCCGAGAATGGGTTAGATTCACAATTAGATGCGGTAGGTGGCGCTGTGGTTGACTTTAGACTTCTTTTTATTATCCAACCCGGCCAGCTAGTATCAATATATGTGATAAACTATATACTTAAACAATCTAAAAATATCTCTGTAAAAAGTGATATAAGTCAGAATAGTCATAAATTGTCAGAAGTTAAATTAAATAATTCGTACTGTGAATAATAAATTTTCGAGGAATAACCTGATAGTCAATGAACTTTTACCTTTTACGGCGACCAATCAAAATGAGTTTTAGTTTCACCGAAGCTCTTTCCATAATCAGTGCCGCGTTGAAGAGTGGTCCGTGCACGAATAACCCACAGGGACAATTTGGTAATAAGCGATACCCCGTACCTGGTGCAGCCGACCGGCTTATTACTAAGGTTTAATTTATTTGTCGTTTCTACCGTCTAGTCTGAGTAAAGTTACGATAATATCATTCGTAACGTTATTCTTGACGTGAAGTAAATATTTCAAATAACGTTTTCCTCTAAGCTAATAAATTCACGTTCAATTTTCTTATTAATTATTAAATTATTCTTTTTTTATATCAAAGGAGGGAAACGAACAGGTGGGTCATCAGAAACAGGATCATATCACGGAACGTATGCACGTTTTGTAGGTGGTAGAGCCTCGTTGAAGCTACTACTGGTTTATGCATGAATGGGTCGGCTCGCTTGGGGTAGTACCACACTCTCACAGAAAACCGACGTGAAGTAACAGTGCTTGCATTGTTGCGTTTCGTACGGTTAGTAAGAGCGCCGGAGGCCCACCTCTTTTCTTCCCTCTTCACCTCCTCCTCCCTCCCCCAGCCAAACACAGGCTGTCAACGCACTTGCAACACCCCTTGTGTTGCTAGTGTCTATGGACGACGGTGATCACTTAACATCAGGTTACCCGCCTGTTGGTTTGAACAAACAAAAAAAAATGTCTGTATAATATTTGAAAAAATGTTTAATAATAGATAAAGAATTTGAAGTAAAAATGGTATTTTTATATATATCTCCTTTTAGTAATCTATAATAATGACAATAAGTTATTATCAATATTATGCAGACGAATATCTAATTAAAAATTGTATATTTCGTATGAAACCAAGAACAAGGAAACAGTAGAATAAGCTGTTTGTATATTTTTATTAGATTGACATATTTATACAATTTTAATTACAAAAATGTTCAATAAAAATATGGTATGTTCTTTGGTAGACTATATATAATCTTGATCGCTGTATAGAGTTCCATTTTGCTGGCAATAACGAAAATTGTCGTACAAGTGAACAAGCGAGAGATTTTATTCCCCCAAAAAGCTTTTAATAAAGTGTTATTGCGTGCGTAAACCTAGAGTAAATCTAATTTAACGTTCAAAGCATCAATACAACATATGTACCATATAATTACATCATTCATATTAAATTGTTAATACTTCAAGTTTTGTCAATTTTATATTATGAACGTTTAAAATTCGTTCCATTACGTACATAAAAATCATTCAAAGTAGTTATTATTTATAAAAAGAGATGCCATTTATAAAAGTCAAAGAGTCCCCGGTTGTATATCCGCGCATATAAAGTAGTTTTTGTGTGATGAGCACAATTATTTGTTAGTTATTATACTCGGTGTCAATATTTATGTTAAATCTATCAGGTCGGGCGAACGTTGTCCTGCCATTATGATAAAAAAATCTTAAAATTTAACCGCAGCGCCATCTACCAGATCCAATTGTGAATTTAAACCATTCTCGAATCCACTGCTACACCACAAAATTTCATCAAAATTGGTCCAGCAGTTTAGGAGGAGTTCAGTGTTCAAAGTTCAGTCACACGTACAGAAGAAATTAATATATTAGTTATATTTGTATGTTTCCACAATACCTGTTTAGTCACCATAATAAAATTAGAAAAATTATGTAAGTTGTATGGGAACGAACAAATACTATTTATTTCATTTATAAATTCTTATTTTATATGCAAAAGAGTGAGACAAGTCCTACATTTTTACTAGATTACGTCATTAATGGGTTAAACATCGTATCCTTGACAAGCGCTGCGAGATAATAACTGATTTGTGATATTTAATCATGCGTCTTATAATATTGTATATACATGTTTATATAATTACCTTCTAAATTATATAAATGGGATTCTGAGTTTGTTTGTTTTTTTTTTACACTTTCTCAAAAGATCATTATGAAAGCTATCAATCATCTAGAAAACAAAGTATTGTACCTGATCGATATGTTAAATGTATATTAAAGCGAACGAAACCACGGAAAAAGGCTAGTATATAAATATAGTTTATAATAAACGAGAAACTTTGTAAGGATATATGGATATTTATTACTCTTTCACGCAAAAACTACTAAACATATTCTGGTGAAACTTTACAATAATATACTAAATCATATTTCAACAGACTTGAAAACCGCTTCCAATTTATTTCATTACAAAATATATAATACTGATATGACAAATAAAAATTAAATCCAAAGTCATATTACCAGCTAAAAAGCTGCTAAAATTCAAAGAGGTGACTCTAGGTGTCGCTTCACTAAAGACTATTAAACAGCTTCACGAAGTAACAATATAATATAACGGTGGCAAACTTTGCGATGCTTCAGGCCGTGTGCACAAACTGTAAACTTATAATACGTAGCTATTAAGTATATAGATGTAAGTATATCACGTGCACAGCTCAAGACCGCGCGGAATTTTAAATACGAAGAGATTCTAAAAATGTTTGTCGGATAAAACGAGAACGTTACAAGGGAAGTAGGTTTTTTCTTTTATTGTCGATTTATGTTAAAATCTCCTACACGTGATAAGGATTTTAGTCACTTTTTTTCTATAATACAGAGGTTTTATTATGTATATGTAATTTTTGCGTCGTCGATATTTTTATTTTGTCTCGGTTATTGCTAAATTATAATGTGAAGGTCTTAATCAACTTTACCTGAATGGATTTAGATAACTACGGAGTAGTGTCGACAATGTAATCGATATTAATTAAATTATAATTACATAATTAGATATGTGAATCTTGTAAACACTATAAACTACCATTCCCTTATAAAGTGTACTGAAATATGCGGCAAAATTAAGGAGTTACTTAAATAAGCAAAACATATGAAAGCAACGTAAAACTTTCAAAACCGTAATTTAAAATGTTTTATATTAAAAGTTCGGTTGTAACTGAAATTCAATTTGTGAAACTCTAGTCTTAAACGCCATCTATGGTTGTATACACGTAATAATATTGCAGTAGTGATGAAGTAACCTACGAGTTAAATGTTACACTGTTTTCAACAATACAGTACAGAGGTCACTATATAACTTTATATAATTATTTTTGTATTAGTGCAGATTTATGTATTTATGGTGATGCTAGTTTGAAGTGATTCGTGAGAAGACCACAAATATTATAAATCAAAGTAGTCCAAATAGTTCTTGAGATTAGCGAGTTGAACCTAGTAAACAAACAAACCCCCCAGCTTTAGCCATATTATTATAGACTACTACTATTCTTCTCTACTAGGTCCGATCCCTCGGCGTGGAGCCCTTGAGTGCGTTGTTTGCGCGATACAGTGACACAAAAATTTACATCACTGCTACAACACTACACTATCAACCCACACACGTGCACGCTTACATTACACATAGAAGTGGAAGGGTTTTATTTTTTTTCCCATATCGCACTGAAAAAGCTTTAGAAATTTTCCGATAAGAAATATATGTAAGAGTTGTTGAGATACGTATGCTTGGTACACATATATGTTTCAACAACCCATGTACATTAGTTAGTTAGTTTATCTAAGATAGGTCGCGAATTGCATTTAACAGGCAACAACCAAGCCGAGGTGTGCCGTGCACCCTTGAGCTAGTCGCCCAAATAAAATTGGCTGAGTGCATTAAGCGCTCGCCCTATTAGTTCGGCGAAGCTGTAAAGGCCTTGCAAAGCCAATAGCGTAGTCAACTCGAGAAAAAAAAACTTTTCTCTCGTGCTTAACTCTAGTCGTCATTTAAATTACAATAACTTTTAATAGAGTGGACTGATTTTATTGAAACAAGAAATTAGTTACTCTTAAGGATATGCTTTATGATTTTCTCGGTGATTATTGTACTTTAGCAGTGATGCGTGGTCATACAAACAGACAGACATACAGACATTTCTAAAAATGACTGAAATGTATTCTATTACTTATTTCTAGACACCAGCAACATTTTTTTTCACAAAAATCGAGAAAGTTCTGTCTCGTTAGATTTACGTTCTATTATATGTATAAATAACATAGTTGAAAATGAAGTCGCTTCCGCTGTCTGTTCGATTATGTTTCAAACTATTCAAAGGATAGTCAGATAGTTACTTCTCCATTTACAATATTCATGTGGATTTATATTTTTGTTTCTTTTGTTGACAGAATCATGCGGGATTGACGATTTCCGATGCGACAACGGCAAATGCATTGAAGGTATCAAACGTTGTGATGGCGTTAGCGACTGTCCCAGAAATGAAGATGAAGATAATTGCGGTGTGTATACTGTGATTCATACTAATTTATTAATTATAGTGTATGTTAGGAGGTGTAAAACACATAGTCGATGCGGTCAGGATGCCAATAAATACTTCGTAGTTACTTTCACTCTTTATTTGGCCAGAGTTACGGCTTACAGAACGTTTCACATAGGAATCCGTAGATACCGCGGTAGTCGTCTCAGTCTACCTCCTTGCGGGGGCGGACGAGGAAACTGCTCGAGGCGTATTGCCTCCTCCAGTGGCTGGTCCAGCGATGCCCGTGAAAACGGGCATGTCCTTTGGTTGCCCTATGGGCTAAATGGTGACGGGTCGTGGCCTCCTGTCGGTGGTCACAGGCTTCTGCTAGGGTGCAGGTATGCGGGCGTCACAGGGGTGAAGTGCCACCTTGTGAGTCTCCACACTTGGCAGTTCGTCTGCGGAATCGGATTACTCGCGTCCTTTCGAGCGCGGGGTCTTCTTATTTGGTCTGAGCTTCAGTGCGGGAGGGTCGTTTGCAGGCGCCATAAGACTTCCTGCTATCCGTAGAAACACCGACATCTTGCCTTTTATAGGCCGAACTATATAATTTATAAGACGAAATATATGAATCAAAGCAATTACCATTTACTTATAATTCTGCTACATGTTTTAAGTAACACAAAGATTAACGAACAAATTAATATTATTTACGTACATCAATTCTATATAAAATCATTGTTATTTATGTATCTGAAATATGCTTAGACATACAATTGTGTGTAGAGTAGCGACATCTAGCCCTTTATAGGTCAAACTATGGAAGTCAAAGCAATTACTATTAATTAACAATTCTGCAAGAGACACAAAAAATATGATAATCATTAAACTAATGTTATGCAAGTAATAAATCAATAATAGCGATTCCTATTTATGTCTCATTAAAATCTATATAGTTATAATAATTCTCATTTATGTATTTTTAATATTGTGGCGCTAGTATCTCGTGTCTTGAATATGACGAGCGATACCAGAGGTGGGTAGATAACTTGTATCAATGTCTTATACCCATATCCCATTACATCGTGTATATTATTTAGTTAATATAAATAGAGGTGAAACGGTTGGCAACATTTACCCTCCTCTGTTTGTCAACCGATTTTCTTTTTTTTTTTTGTTCTGTAGCTATTGACGAGCTTTAGTGCTATGAATGCAAAATATGAAAAAGTTTTTTTATGATGTGAGACATCTATAGGCGGAGGGTAAACCTGATTTTTGATCGCAAAATACGAAAATTGCACTATGAACGAAATAAACAGTCATTATGTTATGGAACTATGTTGTAATTTTTTTAGCTTTATCTTTTCATTATGTCATAACTAATTCCTATCGTAATCTGTTTTTTTATGCATATAACTTATACAAAACAATTTTAATGGTTCACATTTGTCAGGGGTCCTGTGACAGCTTAATTTTTTTTGTCTACGGTTCGACCTATTTTAATTAAATGTTATCCAACTATAATTCATTATTTACATCATTTGTGGTTTTGCAGGAAGTGTCGTTATCCAGAAGTAATAATAGAGTTACGATGCCCAGTTAGAGTTAACTAGGCTTGATTTTATTTATTTTAGAAGTAAAACCATAATAAGCATTCGTAAAATCTAAAGTATTTTTATCCCATGCATATGCGATGCCGACAAAAAATTTAATTCCTTATGGGTGCAAAATAGTGCCAATAAAATATAGGAACCAAAATAATTATTGGCAGTCAATTTAATTTAAATATAAATAAAAATAAAACGTCCCAACGAATTAACTCTTAAATTAACAAGCACACGTTCCATTAAGGTTTGAAAACTTATATTAAAATCATGACAAGCTCCCTGAACTATTTAGAACTGGACGTACCCGAGAAAATTTTTATGAAAGAAATTAGATAACTGATTCAAGAGAAATCACAACAAAACTAAGGTTCAATTTTTAAATTTTATCGGTGTTATTACAAGCTAAATACGTGTTGAACGCTAGCTTTAAAAAGGTTGCTCATCTGTTGTTTCGCTTTGGTTACATTAGGTTAGACTTGTATAATGCGAACTTGCCTTGAGCGAGTGCGGTGCATTTCGTACGAAACCTTTTTTAAAATCAAAATGAAAATCAAAAATTCTTTATTCAGTTTAGGCCCTAATAAGGCGCTTATGAACGTCAAAAACTACCATCAAGTATTTAACTTTTTTGTAATAACACCGTATAGGTTTTATGTTTGACTACAACCTTATCTAATGCTGACGTTATAGTTTAACATTAATAGTAAGAGATTGACTTTGGTTGCTAACAAACTTCTAATATGAAAATGGTAACTACCCAGGCTTATATTAGGATAAGACGCGCCGACATAACGTGGCATCATCATAGTGTCTTAGTTCGTGTCTGAATACGGTATCACTGAACAACCACGAGCTTTGTTTTTGGTTACAACTGTTACCGACCATCGGTTAGCATTGTAGTACATTTATATGTTGAATTATATTTCGATACTTTAACCTTGTATGAATTACAAGACAAGGTTCATTAAATTACAGTGTTTGTTTACAGCATGTCGAAGTGATGAGTTTCGGTGTGTGAGCGATGGTTCCTGCATAGAAAGCAGAAAACGATGTGATGGTATTAGCAACTGCAATGATAGATCCGATGAAGAGGGATGCGGTAAGCTAATTTTGAGTATTTACCGTTGTCTTCACAAGATTTTCCTGAGTCTTCGAACAAACGTGCCTCATAGGAACAGTCACTTTCTGGATGCCATGTAATAATTCGATGAGGTTCTTATAGATTATAAGGCAGCTTTCTTTAATTATCATTTTTGGGTATACGAAGAACTTTATACAAGACTACATTTTCAAACAACCAATATATTTATTATATAAACGTCGTTATGTTTGTGCATGCTTCATTTTGGATCTTCACAACTGTAAGTATCGCAAAGTTTTAATTGGTTCGGTCATCATGTTTGTGATAGCAGAGGAAGATTTCGATGTGGTGATGGTACTTGTATTTCGGTTTTACTACGCTGCGATGGATTTAGGGATTGCCCAAAGGATGGAAACGACGAAATGGGGTGTCGTGCGTATATCATATTTCATTTTAACATGACGGTGGATTCATTTTGATGTAATTGTAACTATTTATTTTATTATGCATTTATATCATTCTACCACGGCGCCTTACGTTGTGTTTTTCAATTGTGTGAATCTTTGTATGACCAAAATGATGGCTAATTTTTACGAGTATTCAAAATAACTTTAATGCACAAAATAATGGTAATTAAAACACGGAGCCTTTAAAAAACTCACCTAATTTTGTCGAGATCACTGGTACTCATATAAATGTATCCACTGTCTTTCACTTACTGGGAAACGGGTAATTTCACATATGGGTTACTAACAAAATTCATATCATTTCAAAGCATGCAGATCAGATCAATGGCAATGTGATTTTGGCAATTGTATTAAACGAAGTATGCGATGTGATGGTCGAATCGATTGTCCTACAGATAGATCTGACGAAAGGAACTGTTACGGTAAGATGCTTCTATAAAGTCAAGTTACATACGTTGATACTGTTTCTTTTACATATTTATATCGCGTTCATTGTAATAAACTCTAAGTCCAGTAAGTCCTAATTCACTTTTCACAAAAAACATGTTATTATTATTTGAAAGATTATATTTAGTACGAGCAATAACAGATGACTTTAACCATTATTAGCACTGAGATTAAATTAACGATTGATATTGTATAATTAGAGAAAATACAAACCATTCTCAAACCGGATAACAAATTCGCTTTGCATGTCTTTCCAGCGAATACGTACTTTAAGTGCAGAAGCGGCAAGCTTATTTCTGAATCATTGAGATGTAACCGCCGTTATGATTGCCCCCAAGGGGATTATTCCGATGAGCAAAATTGTCGTAAGTATATAATTACATAGGATTCATGTGTACGCTTTCTCTACCATTATATTTCTGAAGCACACATCGATTTGATTCTATCTTCCACACTTTCGTGTATTTCATTTTTATATTCTCGTGTCTTCGTGGTGAATGGTTTCTTCTTCGTACACGGTTGTGGTAGTTTCTTCGCTTGTTCTGTGACTTATATATTTCGTCGCTTACTTGCATTTGGTTGATTGCTCGTGAATACGTTAATTAAATGTTTATGGACTTTATCAATGCAGCAATTTTCTTTTACCATTTAGCATGTGGTGAAGGCGACTTCAAATGTGACAATGGCCACTGCATACCTGCGTTCAAGCATTGTGACAGAACGCATGATTGTCAGGATGGTTCTGATGAACGACATTGCACTTACGGTTTGATTTCTTCAAAATTTTATTAACTGTGATTTTGGCATTCTTTAAAGTAACGGGATAGGAAAGATTTATTTTTCGATCAAATACTTTCTCGTGTAGTTTTTTGAATAATATAACATTTGTTGAATCTTGACTTAGCGTAGTTGCTTTTTGTGTATAATGGCACAATACATAACCGATTTATTTTTATTAATATTTTACCTAAACTAACATAAAATCAATAACTTGGATTGACTTACACGTATTTCTGGCTAATGCAACTTCAGTCAAAGAATTAGTACTGGGGTGGTCGATATTAGAAAAACATCGATGTTAACATCAATCTGAAAGTATCGGTGTCTGATAAACATCGATGTTTTGGTAGCAAATATAACTGTCTGTTTATTCTATTTATTAAATATTTGTTATTGCTGAAGGTGAAAAACAAGAAAAAATTTACAGTCTCAGTATTTTTGGGTACATTTTTACAGAGTAAAAAAATTAACTTGATCAGGTGTTTTCCATTTTGTCTGTTCCGTTGCTCGTACAAGAGTTAACCAACTTTGGAGAAAAGCCTTTTTAAAGCTGTCCCTTTCCCTTTTTCCTTTAGAAAATGAAAAAAAGTATCTATTTGTACGGCTTATTTCGATTACGTTGATCAGTATTATCAAGTGTGAAGTAGCTAAACTTCATTGTTATCTAGTCCCTAGCTAGTACATCCAACGCTAGATGACCCCAAATAATCTATTGACATTTCGAAGTTTATACCTAGTACCTGGGCGACCGAGCCCAGCTCGGTTCTTTAAAATACATTTTTAAATTAAAATAAACTGTTAGATTTGTCATTTTTCACATAAAAAATATTAAAAAAAGATATCTCTTTTATAATTACAATAATAAAATTATTTATTTAATTAAAATAAATTGTTAAAAAAAATATCATTTTCTGCAAATACACTCGGATTCGAACTGGGTTTACACGAATTATGGAAGCAACCAATTTCCATCTGAGCCATTTTTGTTTTGACAGCGCCGGCGAAATTTACCTTCATATTCTAGCTACATTTTTTCATTGCCTGAAATCTCAATTAAAAAAAGTTTTCTATGAATAAAATCTAGCTAGATCGATTTATCGTCCCGAAACTGCCTACATACTAAATTACACGGAAATAGATGACGTCGTTTCCGAGACCCTGAATATATACTAATATAAAAATATACAAGAATTGCTCGTTTAAAGGTATAACCTCGATATAGATGTTATCAGAATCAGAACATTAATGTCAAAATATCGATGTTTTCCAGCTAGACATCGATGTTTCTTCAACATCGATGAATATCGATCATCTCTAATCAGTACTAATAAGACATTTAAAGTATTTTCCATACCTAGAAAAGAATGAGATGTAATATAACACTAGTGGTTATATTTTGAAATAAAAAATGTCGTAAAAACTATTTAAGAAATAATATCAAATTAAGTTTTGTTATACTGTTAAACACTTATAATTCTTTGTGATCGGAAATAAAAAATATTAATAAAAAATAAATGTAACACTAGCAGGGAACTATTAATATTCCTATATAATATTAATATTATAGATTTAAATAGTCTAACTACATTGCCTAATAAAATTCCCTTACTGGTGTTTAGAACGTTTACGGTTATGGTGCATTATATTTACGGCAGGCACAGTTTGCATGGCTTATCAATTTAAATGTACGAGTGGGAAATGCGTGCTAGCTGACTCGTGGTGCAACAGCACGGCGGAGTGCGACGACGGGTCAGACGAAATGAACTGCCCGTGTAAAAGGGGCCAGTTCCAATGTCACGATGGTTCTTGTATTAATATAGCGTTGAGATGTAACGGTCATAAAGACTGTCGTCCATATGGTGAGGACGAGTCCAACTGTGGTAAGTCCAGCGTCTGTAAAGTTAGCTTTCATTGCATCTGCAGTTTAACTGCATCGAGATATTATTGTCCTGTAAGTCTGTTATTCAGTGTTGTATTATGAGACGTGTCGAAATAATCTCTGTATATATAATACCGTTGTCGAATGTCTTAGGTTGGAAAAATATTTTAAGTTCCGATTTTCTTATTCGGTTATGGATAAACGAATGGCGAACGAATAAAACAGCAACTGAGGTGGATAGCATATTTCTACTACAAAAACAGGCAGTTCGAACAATCTATAATTTGGGGCCCTCGCGAATCATTTAAGGCTATGTTTCAGGAATTCGATATATTAACTCTGCCCTCCCACAATATATTCTTGAGAATGTGATATACGTTCGCAAAAACTTAAATAATCTGGATTTAGTAAAATACCGATATAATGTAAATACTACAAATAATAACAAATTGGTCCCTCCATATTGTAGGCTGACTAAGACCAGTAATAGATCAGTAGTCATTCCAACCCCCACAGTATTTTAGGTAATGATGTTAGATTTTATAACAAAGTCCTAAAAGACATTACCGACTTGCCAGATAATAAGTTCAAGTGCTATGTCAAACGAGTCTTAATTCATATTACATGGTGGATCAATATGTAAATGATGGCGATGTCTGGAAGTGAGGTTTCTCTCTCTGTGCATCAACCAAAAACGAATGTAACCTTATATGTCTATTATGTTTGTACTTATCCAAAAAAATGTATTATGAAGAGATAAACCAGATTGAGTTTCTTGCCGGTTCTTCTCGATGATTGGGTTGTATTCTGAACCGGTGGTAGTTTTGACGTTCGTAAGTACCTTCCCAAGACCTATATTGAGTAAAAAGTATTTTGATTTTGAATGTGCCTAAAGATTTAAGTAAAAATCACAATTTATTTGATATGAAATTTCTTAATAGCATGTGCATGCGTAGTCAGTGCAAATTGTATGAACTAAATGCCTTCTTCTTTACGCCACTATTTTTATTTTAATAAATTGAATCGATTATTTAAAATTTTATACCGTATACCTTTAACCTGTGGCATATGTTATTCGTATTTTTTATTGATTTTAAGTTATTGTATGTTGAAATGTTTTCATGTACTTATGGTTGTTATTTTTTTTATAGTAATTAATGATATAATTTTAGATGCACTTCGGTGTCCTCCAGAATACAACTTTACCTGTGGTCTGCTTTCATCTACCCCTTGCGCAAAACAATGTGATGGAGTAGTCGAATGCGACGGAGGTGAAGATGAAAATGCCTGCAAAGGTATTTAAATCAATCTAAAATATACTGGAATTCACTCATATTCTCATATTACAATAAATGTATTTGTCATAACTAGGTTATTAATATGTATATGAAAGTAAATACTTTGTAACATAGAAGATATTATTTACGAATGATTTTTTTAAACAATCGACACAAAAGCTTGTAGGATTTTTTGTAACTGTCTACACTATTGACCTAGCAAGGTCTTAACAGCTTTAAAGGACCATCCTCGCTTGTAGGATATAATATATATATAGGTACACTGTGATAGTAAATATACATTTACACAAATAAGCTACAAAAATATTATATAACGATTTTTGATCTTATGCCCAACATGAAACTTTAATATAATTTTATCTATGTACATAATCTTTATTATTGTTGATTTGTTTCGAATTCTTTTTATACAATTACAGTTTTATGAGTTACGCTTGCGATTATTTATATAAAAAATAACAATAATATTGCTTTTATAATTTAATAAGAAAAATCACATATACTCAATTATGATATAAAGTTGCTGGCGAGCACTC
Source organism: Antheraea mylitta (assembly GCA_014332785.1). Taxonomy (NCBI): domain Eukaryota; kingdom Metazoa; phylum Arthropoda; class Insecta; order Lepidoptera; family Saturniidae; genus Antheraea; species Antheraea mylitta. The sequence continues at coordinate 9,112,133 of JACEII010000031.1, read as the reverse complement.
AATTATCTTGAACTGTATATATTCTATGACCCACTTTAAATATACGAATACGATTTTAATATTTGCTTTTGCGAATTTAAGTCATAATAAATGTTCTTTGCGGTTTTGTTATGTTTTAAAGTTCACCAACGTAACGTAAAGGTAATATTTGTAGATACTTGCAACCACTTTTGCGACGGACGATGCCTGGAAGATGATAACATTTGTGATGGTATTTCGAATTGCGCCGATGGTTCCGACGAATTAAATTGCGACAGATGCGATGGTCCCGAAGACTTCAGGTAAATTGGCTTCATAATAGTCAACATTTGTAACAATTATATTTATTTGTAATGCATTGCGATTTACTTCAATATTTATTTACAGCGAAATAACATGACGAAGTATGCGAGTGCATTCTTATCACTTATTATTAATATTGCAAAGCGTGTGTAATCTGTAATTTAATATTTCCTTGATATTATTCGTTTTCTTTATAGATGTAACACTGGCGAATGTCTACACATTGATTCTAAGTGTAACAATCTAAGAGATTGCCCGAGAGGCGATGATGAGCTGAACTGCAATGCTACAATCATACCTACGTCCAGTAAGTAACGTTTTGTATTAAAAAGTAATGACGAAATTATAACGCTCAATAGATATTTTTAGAAATCATAAAATTCATGTTCATTTTAAGTCTTATTTTTTACAGGTGGTTGTTTGTCCAATCAGTTCACGTGCAAGGATGGAAGCTGTATCGACATTCAATTCTTTTGTGACAAAAATAAAGATTGCTACGACAATTCCGATGAAGAAGATTGTCGTACGTTTATGCTATTTATGAATAATATCGACAGAAGGAAGTAGAATTTTCGTAACTGGAAAAAACCAACTTTACACCATAGTCATGAAACTATTTCAAAACTATAATTTCATTTATGTGTAGTGCTAAAACTAGGCAGAATACCAAAGTCGTATCGATGAAATTTTGAATTGTAGTAAAGCGAGACCTAGAACGTTCTAAGCGGTATTTTTTGTTATACAAAAATATGGTGAAAAGTAATTTAGCCTAAAATGCAAGTTACATTTCCGTTTTCTCCCGTCGACATGTTAAATACTTATATGACATTATAGTTTAGTGTAAATTTCTGAGTGCGATCCCTTCTTATGAAGTATTTTTTTCTCGAACTAGCTATGCTATTGACCTAGCAAGGTCATATTAGCTTCACCGGACTACTAAGGCGAGCGCTTAAGGCACTCAGCTGATTTTATTTGACAACTAGCTCAAGGCTGCACTTCACACCTCGGCTTGGGATGTTGCCTGATACGTGCAATTCGTGACCTATCAGAGCTAATCTATGCTTACTATTCATATATATATGAGTTGTTGAAACATATATGTGTACCAAGCATACATACCTCAATGACTTTTATATATATTTCGTATCGGATAATTTTCCAAACCATTTGAATTCAATAGGGGGGAAAAATAAATCCCTTCCACTTTCATGTGTAAGCATATGTGTGGAGGTGATATGTGTAATGTTGCCGTAGTGATGTAAGATTTTGTGTCACTGTATCGCGTGAGCAGTGTACTCAAGGGATTCACGTCGAGTGAACGGACCTAGGCTTGAGTCGTTGATGAAGTCACTTTAGACAATCTCAATAATAATGACGAGTTACGGACAATATCTGATTTGCAGAATAATGTCAAAAAACGTAATGTAAAAAGTAATGTAAAAAGGACGCAGTAGTTTATTTAAATATTTTCTAAGAGATACCCTAATTATGAATAATGCTTGTTCGATTGCCTAATACTATATGTATTACTAATATATTTTTGAGTAATTGTCATATCACTTATACTATGTCAGGGATATTTATTTCCCGTAATAGTGATATTTAACTTCGCTTACGACCAGAATCAAATTATATTATTAATCTTTGAACTAAAGGGTCTTTCATTAAGCGCTTCCTATCTGTAAATTGAAATAAAACAAAGTGTGTGCGAGGGATCATCGAAATTTTGTATTCGTTTGAGAGACCTATCGATGCCATTTTGTATGGAATATAACATTGTGCAAATGTCACTCGCAGTTTTGCTGGGTAGCGTGTATCCGAAATGTCCAATTTTCCATGACTCAAATGAGGATCAATTTCAATTTAATTCAATTCAAATATAGAATGATGTCCCCATCAGCCCAAAATTGACGTGTTTTTGAATGCTATATTCATTCATGATGATTTGGCAAAACAGACTGAATAAATTACAACCCTTTCAATAGACCTAGCGTCAACAATATGGCGGCTATCAACTGTCAAAGTTCGGAAGTCCTTATTGGTAGACCCTATAGTTCTATTCATAATGTAACACAGATATTTAAAAATGTAATAATTAATACCAGATTGTAATTTTTACAGCCACTTGCACTAACATCGATGAATTTAAATGCCAGGATGGTACATGTATCAGTAGTCTAAATTTCTGTAATGGTAATCCTGACTGTCCAGATGGTTCTGATGAAGAGAATTGCCGTAAGTATAATGATTGATCAAAAATGTATAAATATAAGCTATACATTTGTCAAAAATATTCATTATAATAATATTCCTCAAAGTAATATATAAACAAAGTAAAATATTGTTATCTTGTTAAGTTATTAATTATTTTATTGCCGTTATCTGAAGTTAGACTAATGACACTGTCGAATAAATATCCTTTTATAGCAGTATTTCCGAACGTGGGATCCACGCTCCATTAGGGATCAATTTGATAGTTAAGGGGGGCAATTTAAAAATGGACTCGACACGACTTTAACCCTTTCGCCTCGGGTTATTTAAATGCAATGCTCGATATCGGTGGTGACAGATTCAACAAAAAAGGCAAATAAAAAAAATGCTGTTAATAATTATCAGATATAATTTCGTTTGACGTTTCCAAAATATCAACTAGGTAATTAGAGTCGTCAGTTCAAGTAAGTTTTTCATTATATGTTTTGAAATTTTACTTACGATGTTTTCATAACTATTTTATAGTGATTTTTCTTAAAACTTATCGTTAATATCCATTGAGGAAACAAAACAATTTTTAAATGTTAAAAGTTATGTATAGCGTTGGGGTATAAAAATTTTAGAAATGTTAAAGTGGGCGCATGGCCTGAAACAGTTTGGGAAATACTGTTCTATAAGTTTAAATCCGTTAGACGTAGGAAAATAAAGTATTTTATTTGAAGAGTCAGATTACTTTTCTAAACAGATATGACGTGAATATTTCTCGATTATTCAGAGTACTTCACGACGTTTCCTTTAATTGGCTAGTAACGTTATTAACAAATTCTTTTTAGTACACGTAGCCAGGGTCTAAATTAGTTAGTACATTTTAAGATTTAAATCATAGGGTAACTGACTGATGCTCTTTGATATGAAGCATCTATAGGCTAGGGTAAACCTGATTATTGGTGTGGCGAGAAATGGCGACGCAAAACATGTTTGTACAATTAACGAAATACTCGAAAACAATTACTACCCTGTCTGTATAAACACATGATTTAAATTCTTTTGTCGACCACTCGTTCTACTAGTGTTACGCGGTACGCGCCGACGACGTACCACCCTTTGATATATGCCGCCAAACATATTGCACCTACGCCTAATTGAATTTTTGTATTTAATACAAATGAATATTTATGTAATTAAATAAATAAACAGTTATTATTTTATGGAACAAATTTTTAATGCTTTATCTTAATATTACGCCATAGCCGATTCCTGTCGTAATATGTTCTTTTATGTATATAGCATATAGAAAACAATTTAGATGTTTCACATCTGCCAGACGTCTCGCGACAGCTCAATTTTTTTAATTGAATTCAATTTGTAGTAATTCGTTTTTTAAACCTTATTAAATACTAATTTAATTAGAAAATTTCCCTAGTTGAAGATCTTCAATTTGATAAAGGTGAAACAAACAATATATTATTATAATTTAGGATTCTGTTCGGTTGTTAAAATGATATATTCAAAAGAAATTTACTATCACATAAAGCCTATACTTACATGAAAATATTTTTGACAAATTTACATAAGTAAGCTAAATAAATATATTTAATACATTGAACTCTATGCCACTGCATATAACACCTTAACCACGCAAAAGAATACACGCTTCTGCAACTTACAGCACGTAAATTTCAGTAAAAACTGCAACAAATCTGCACAATTAATAACAAGCTATTTAAGTTGATGCACCATTTCTATAAAAGCACCGATAGGACAATGTCATGTATCAATAATACACTGAATTAATTATTTTTATAGCGACGAATCCTGGGCCATATTTAATTGGTAGTTGCTTCTTAAGGCAATAAACACGTAACGATAAAAAAGTTAAACGGTAAAATAGTTCGTATATATTTCTATATATCGAAATTCCTGGTTACTCTATTCAGTATACAAATGTTCTTCTTTAAATAATTAAATGTATAATGCATATTTTATATAATGAAGTGATATTATACAGCATGGTTCATGATGAGAGCCTCCCGTTCTCCTGTAATCACACCGTGTCATTTTTCGGAATTTACATGCTACAATGGCCGATGCATACCATTATCAAGGCGCTGTGACAATATATATGATTGCTCAGACTTCTCCGATGAACAAAAGTGTCACTACCCTGGTACAGAGCAGCATTTATGGAATGTCTTTTGAAATAATATGCATTTTATTATTATATTAGTATTCCAAGTACTTAGATAGTAGGAGATCAAAATAAAACTTTGTGTTCCCTTTATGTACATACAAAGTCCCATTGTATCGTGACATCCTTAGCGTTTAGATTTTGGAAAATCTCGATCATTATTACCATTTGAGTTTATTTATTTGGTCGATATGTTATTTATCAACTATATTGACTTGTACAAAACAACTAATTACGCTAAGGTCGGAACGATAATTCTATCAATTCTACCCAATTTTATGTCAAGTAGTCATAGCTTCTGCATGCTGTATTGGTATATAAGTTGTTTTAAACATATTATCCGATTAAGATTGTGCAACTAATTAATACCTATAATATAAAACTATATGCTTTTTTCCTTTTTAATGCTAGTTTGCTTGACTATTGGAGCGTTTGGAGATCATTTTTAATTACTGTTTTGTAATACGTTAAATTAATTAGCGTTTATATTCTTCTCGTGCATTAGATCTTCTTACTCAGAGACGAAAAATACCGAATGGAAATGACCCTATTATTTATTACCTTACCTGTTTGCACTAAATAAAAGAAGGTATTAGCAGTTGTGAGGCAAAAATACACATAAGCTGTAAGATATCTTGTCTGGGTTCCTTATGTTATATTACAGTCGGAATTTTACGTCTATGTAGAGAGAGCGATATTCGTTTATGAATAAGCACACTAAATAAAGATTTTTTTTAGCATGTGATGCCGAGTCATGGCAATGTCGATCTGGCCAGTGCATTCCTCAAATTGCTCGCTGCGATGGAAATCTGGACTGTAGTGATGATAGTGACGAAGAAGAGTGTAGTACGGAATCCACTCCTATAGACGGAGTATCAACACCAACAAATCCGATCGTGGTGACAACTCAGAGGTCATCAATATATGGTTATGACTCAACTACTTCGGCAAACCTGCCAAATATCGGCAGTGGATATCCATATCCCGAACCATCTGGTAAGCAATTTGTGTTATAAATGTATGGTATTGTTTGAAAGAGGTCTTTTGAATGTCTTTAACGTAATTTCTAGAACCACAGATCCGATTCTAAAAATTCACTAATTTTGTTTTGCATTATACATTTTTTTATTAAAATATAAATAATCACCTGTTACGTAATAATAAATTGATAAGAAAGGCAGTGCCATCGTTTGAAAAACTAGTAAGTAAAAATTGTAAACTAATTCTTATACCCGTTTAGGAATTTGGATACGAACGTCGCTGTTTCACATTTTAAAATAAAAGCACATACTTTATCTAATCTTGTTTATTAAAAAAATAACAAAAAAAGGCATTTGAAAAATTAACATTTTTAAAAGAGCCACTCAGAAGACGATTGGGTATATTTTAAATTTTGACATATTTAATTACTTTCGACATCGTAATACCATATATTTATTTATTATATATTCATCTCAAAAAATCAATTTTGCGTATTTACACTTTTTTGACACTAGGAGTTTGTGGTTATAATCAAATCAATTCATGTTCATTTTATGAAGGTGGGAGAAGACCAGACATTGGTGGTTCGGGTGGACCTAGATCTGAATCTAATGGAGGTGGCGGGTACAACAATGTACCTTCAGTTGGTGGTCGATATGATCCGTTTGGATCTGGTGGAGGCAATGGCAATGCTGGACCGTATGAATCTGTCGGTAGTGGATCTGTATTACCAGATGATAGTCGTTTCGATGGAAGACCAGGTAGTGCAGGAAGACCTATCGGATCAGGAATGATCGGAAGTGACTCGTCAGGGAGAGATGAAGGTGAGTTAAATTACTAATAATAATTTATGTTATATATTTTACCTTATCACGTATTAAGGAATTACATTAAACACAATAGTTGACGTATTTAAACAATGAGATATGTATTTAGGAGTTAGGAATTGTTTTAAAAAAGTATTTTCTAGGTTATCTATTAATTATGTCATATTTTCCTTCATCGATAATCTATAATGTAATTAATTAAAATGAATGTGATAGTGTCCGGATTGAAAATTATTATAATAAGTTTCATACCGCAAAATATTCGATTCGATAGTTTATAGAATTAAAATCGCTTATCATCAGAATAATATTTGGATTTGAAAAATTGGTAGAAATTATTTATGTTAATAATAACTTAAAACACTATAGAGAACAAGGTTTCATTTAGTGCAAGAATATTTTCTATACTGTTTACCTAGTAGTTAATCGAATGACTTATTCATGAGAGTTTGTCATCAGAATATTTGTTCGATACAAAATTTAAAATGCTGATCGGCTTTTTAATTTCAATGTAGTATAAAAATTATTGTTATTAATACTTTAAAAATATATAATGGTAATAACATATTTAAAAACCGATTTTTAAACATCTGATTTACCCACAGGTCCTGCGGCACTCAATATAAGAACGTATCCTCAAAGCCAAGCTGTCAGATACGGTAAGTTTTATTATTTAAAATATTATTTTTGTATCCCCATTCCAATTTTTTTATACAATAAGTGATGTCATACCCAGAAATAAATATAATCTGTGGGTAAGGCAATTTTTTTCCACAATAATACAACTCGGTGTTAAAAATATTTTGAACTCTTCTTATTATTTACAATTACAATAATATTATCATACACAACATTTTAAAACGTTTTAAATGTTTTTCATAAGGCCCGGATAAAAGTTAACAGGTGAGCTATGTATGTGAAAGAAAGTAATTAAAAAAACTTGTATTGTCTTACAAATTCTACTTTAGTGCCTCTATGTGGGTGTACATACAACATTTTGGAAAACAAAACGTCAATTAAACCAGTTTCAATTCATCTTGAAACACGTTTAATTAAAGCTTCGAAGAAAGTTCGTGACTAAATATTAGAATACCAATACTTCCGGTCTCTTTTAATCTTTAATTAGTCGCATTAAAAACAATGCATATTGCTGTAAAATATTCATTACAAAATACCAACGTGTAGAGGTTACAGTTAGTAAATAAATTGGGCTACTTATTTTAATCATTTATTTTGAAAATTATTTTTTAAAAATAATAATGTTCTTTTTATTTAAATTCTATAATAATATATATTCAATTATTGTTTCTTTCATGGTGGTGGAACAGCCAATACTGGTGAGTTGGTTTGCCTGTGAATTAATTTTGGGCAAATATGATAATTGGGTTTGAATAACGTTTAACAATAGTTTTTTCTACATACATACAATAACATTCACAATTTCAAGGGAAACCATTAAATATTCATTTATATTTTGATATAAGTATTGATCTGAATGAATTCTACATATATAGGGGATATTATAAAATATACACATATTATTAATTATAAATTTCACATATTTATTTAAGACAATTTTGCATGCGAGTTTAATAAAATTACAAAATCAAAGGTTTTCTTGCTTTATCATACTGGTAAAACTAAAATACATTATTCTCTTAATTTATTTTTATCAAGTTTATAGTTTGTATTGCTATTATATACCTAATATACATTTTCCTAAAAACAAAATAGGTACTTAGCATGTCTTATTACAATGAAATATCTTGGTGCCATATTTTATACATTATTTATCATATTATTTATTGTTATAATATTAATTTATTCATAAACGATTCCTAGTAAATAGAAAAATTATTAAATTCAATAAACTCAAGCTTCGCCGTTAGTTAACAAGTATGAATACACTAATGGTTTTTTCCATTGACATGAACTGGAACTAATTATATGGGTTACGATATTATCTTATATTTCATTGTATTTAAACTAATTTGGGTAATTTAGGCGGTGACGTAGTGTTCCAATGCCGTGACGAAGGTCCGCTGCGAGCGCCTGTGAGATGGGTCAAAGAAGGTGGCAGGCCTTTGAAAGCAGGTTCGAGGGATGTTAACGGAAGATTGGAAATGTTCGGTGTTTCAGTGAGTACTGCTTCATTATAATTAGAAAAAAAGTACTCATTCATTGAAATAACATTGATATTAAGTGATCACTTTTGGAGGAAAATAATGTCTGTAATAACCTATTACTATCATTTGTAGCCTAAACATTTTGTTTTTAAAGTTACGACTGTTACATATTTCATTCGTGCTTTGATTAATCTGGGATTTAAATTCATGGGAAACTCTCAAACACCAGTAGGAAGCTAACTAAGGACTGTTTTTAATATTTTAGCCTTCGGATAGTGGGACATATATATGTCAAGCACCTTCATTCCTAAGAGATCCTGGATCGGAGGTCAGAGTTACATTACAAGTTGAAAGCGAACGTAAGTGATTTAAAATTGTTTTTTTTTTTTAAATATACAACACGAGTTACTTTTTATATAAATAAAATGGAAGGTTTGGTTTATGAGCGCATCTCACTAAAACTACTAGATACGTTCTTAGGCATCTGATCCTTATCTGATATAATATAACGATAGTGAAATAAAAAACTATGTTTTTAATAAGCACAATGTGTTCGGCGATGTATGTTTTCTTGCCGTGAAGAATTCGGGCAAGTGGTGTGGTGTGCCTGCGCAGAACAAGGGAATTAAAGAGAGAACATTGTTTATAAAGAAAATTCTGTTAAGAAGTTTTTTTTTTCTTTTTGTGCATAAAATATATTAACTAATATGGAACATATATGAAGTTGAGGGTATCAGTTAGTAAAAAATAAATTCTCGTATGAATTGGACAAATGGATTAAAAAGATACAATTGAACTATCAATCTCTGTACAACTAATGAAGCTACTAGCGATAACTGCTTAATTTTTCTCATATAAAAACCTAGGAATGGGAAGGTAAAGAATTAATCTTTAATTTTTTCTGTATGAATAGATATTTTCAAAAATATGACGAAAACGAAACTTATTTAGTAGAAAATCATATCTATTCGTATTATTTAGAAGTTCATACATCCAGCTCTCGTAATCTTAAATACTGATATTAGTTATAATATCAAAAAGAGTGTTATTTGTTATCTATATATGGTATAATTCCTTTACAGCTGTAACACAACGACCAGCCTTTATTACATGCCAGCAACACGAAGCTACCTGTGGCAATGGACAGTGTATCCCTAAATCTGCTGTATGCGATGGGAACATTGATTGCGCCGATAGATCTGACGAAGATACATGCCGTGAGTATAAATATAAACGAATATCTTTAGTTGTTAAATAATAGTACCTGAATGACCGAGTCCAGCTCGATTCTTTACAAAACATTTTTAAATTAAAATAAACCTGTAGGTTTGTCTCACAAATTATCATTTTTTTCATATAAAAAACTATTTAAAAAATTGTATGTGAAAAAATTTTTAGATATAAAAAAAAGATATCTCTTTTGATGCCTGCCACTCGGATTCGAAATAGGGTTAGACGGATTTTCGAAGCAGCTAATTTCCATCTGAGCTATTTTTGTTTTGACAGCGGCGGCGAAATTTACCTTTATATTCTAACTATATCTTTTCATTATCTGAAAACTCAGATAAAAACAGTTTTCTATGAATGAAATCTAGCTAGATCGACTTATCGTCTCCGAAACCACCTACATACTAAGTTTCACGGAAATCGCTGACGCCGTTTCCGAGATCCTAAATATATAACAATGTATAAATATACACGAATTGTTCATTTGAAAGTATGAGATTAGATATATCTTAAAAAAGTATTTGAAACCAATGCATATATTCTTTATTATTAATAAACATGTCGAAACATTCACATCTAACTGAAGTGAATCACTGATTTCACTTATCTGGTTTAACAATGTGTGTTTCCAATTATGAAGTACTATGGCACTAGTACGGTACTTTGCACTCGAAATACGCGATGTCATGGTAAGGCAGTTGAATCTTGCATAGTTTTAATACTCAATATATATATATATATGTGTAAATGGACGAAACTATGAAATAAGAAAAAGAGATTGTATACCAATAACTTCTTGCAGATACAAATGGAATGTGCGAGCCTAATCAATTCCAATGTAATAATGGAAAATGTGTGCTTAAAACTTGGCTCTGTGATTCGGATAACGATTGTGATGATAACTCGGACGAAATGAACTGTGCTGCTGCCGACCCTAGACATCCTTGCAAGTCTGTTGAATTTAGTTGCTCTAGCGGGACTCAGTGTGTACCAAAGAGCTATCACTGTGATGGGCAAAGTGACTGTATGGATGGATCTGATGAAATCGGCTGCGGTATGTAATATAAGAAATTAAATCATAAAAAAAACATAATATTTTTATAGATAAATGGAACAGTCTTAGACAATTTTTATTTTTTACTACTAATAATGACAATTAAAATGAATGTAATTTATTTACAGCTCCAGTCCACGTGACTAGTCCACCTAAGCCGTCTAATGTGAGACTGAATCCTGGAGATACGTTGATTCTCGTGTGTGAAGCCGTTGGTATGCCAGTGCCGCTAATCTCGTGGCGTTTGAACTGGGGTCACGTACCGTCCAAGTGTACTTCTGTTAGTCAGAATGGCATTGGTACCTTAACTTGTAATAACATGGAAGTAAGTCGCTTTACTATGTCTCTTAACGCTACTTAAATAGACTATATCTCTAATTTATACTTACTAAAAATATACAACGATGTTAATTTAATCAGTTTCTATGTTACCTGCATCATAAAATAGAATACTTGAAATTTAGAATAAGTATCTCTTTCAATTTATTAAAATCCCACTAATATTTAACAAAATTTTAATTATATTTAATATTTCTTCAATTTAGGTTTGGCAATCGTATGTAGTTCTTATGTAGTTTATGAAATCTGCGCCTAATAATGAGCTGAATAGGTTTTCGTTATTAAATTTATTGAACCAGTGCAACTATTTTACGAAACTATAAATATAATGTATATTATTCAGATCCTCATCGACTAAACGTTTAACGTATGTTTTTACCGTAGCAGCATAAAAATGTGTCTATTTATCTACAGCCCCAAGATAGCGGAGCGTATTCTTGTGAAGCTATGAACAACAAGGGTACCACGTTTGCAGCACCAGACTCCATTGTGCACGTCAACAAAACAGATCCGTGCCCACCTGGATACTTTAATAAGTTAGTTACTTAAATTAATATGAACTTAAGAGGTTTTTATAATCTCCATATTGGTTGAAAAGTCAGTTTAGTTCGAATTACTTCTTTCTTTCATCGTTTTCAGTCAGTAATTCAAACTGTTGCTCGAAATAATATTAATAATGGTTTTCATTGCGTTACATGTAATGCTAATTCTAATTCATTTATATTTATACAGTGAAGCCCGATCGCAAAACGAATGTATCCGTTGCTTCTGCTTTGGCGAATCCACACAATGTCGCAGCGCCGATCTTTTCACTTACAACATGCCAACTGCTCTTGGAGAAGGTGGAACAAGATTATTAGGTGTAACGCAGACACCCAACGGTGAAATTCGTACTGACTCACCTATTGGCAATCTGTATTTATATCAACCACTTAGGAATGGGGCTACGGTCAGTTATGTTTAAACATTTACAGTCTACTATAAAAATAACTACGGATAATTGTACTCAAATCATAATTCTCGCCGGTAGATTATTTAATGACTTTCTTTTTCCTTTATGTGTACAACTGGATGACAAGCTTTTGTATATTTTAGGTTACAAAGGTTGTGTCAGATGACGCTAGCTGGCCGTGGAGCAGCACACACCCATATCTGACACTACCTGAGAGTTACAATGGAAATCAACTGACTTCATACGGAGGTCATATAAAATACACTATTTCACCACACGCACCGGTGTACGCACCTGATACCAGTACACCTACGATTATCATTAAGGTTTGTTAATTAAATTTGAATTATCATTAGTTAATTTCAACCAAGATTTTAATTTCGCATGTTCTTTTACGTATTTTATTTACGAATTTCCTCATTAAAAGCAAAAACTAATATCATGTTGGTCGAGTTAAGCAAACCTAACAAGAGTTAGTGTTAAATTACTCGCCTATTTTAAGTGTAATACATTTTCAATATGATTATATCAATAATATAAATTTTCAGGGAAAATACGGTAATCTCTTCCATTTCCACCGAGGAGACACATCACGCAATACTAACATCGAAGCTCGGCTTACACCTGAGAATTGGGAGAAACCTAGCCCAAGAGGTTTAGTTCCTGCTACCAGAGAAGACATTATGATGGCGTGAGTTGTGTTATTTGGTTTATTACACAAAGTTTTGAATTTTCATACGATTAAAAAAAAGAGAAATCTCCCTTTATTTGATTTGTAAATGTTTATTTACCATTATTGATAGAGTGGTATAAGAAAATTACTAAAAATAACGATATACTTAGCGTTATTTGACTTTTTAACTAATGTAATTTAAAAACCTTCCAATGATATTTGATATGCTGTATAGTACACGTATGGAGTTTTTTCATTCTAGTATAAAAATGTATGATCCCCTTACTAAAAATATATTCGAATTGTTGTTAACTCATCATCTTGGTAAACCGTTTCAAAATTTCTTTTACTAAATTTATACATTTTATTTCAGTCTTGATAACATTGAAATGATTCTATTGAGAGCTGATTTGAACAACGCTGGTGTAAATGTATCCGATTTTGCAATGGAATCAGCGCAACATATCAACGTAGGACTCGGTGTTGCAAACCTAGTTGAAGAGTGTACTTGCCCTCCTGGTTATGAAGGCTTATCGTGCGAAGTAAGTTAAAAAACATACATTCCAATCATTCATACTACTTCTGCAGACCTATCTCTATTAAGGTTTCTATAAATAACTGACTTGGAATGAGTTCTAGGTCTAGGTATTTTTAATCTAGTAATTTATACTGGAATTGAATGGTAGGTATACTTTAGCCACTCTGTTCTATGCAAATAGTACAACAACAGGTTATAATTAATCTAAGACAAAGGTTCTTAAACTGTTTTGTCTCGTAGACTACTTGCCATGTTTTTCGGTTGCATATACCTACCTACCTATAGCTATATCTACTTATTAGGTGTAGTATTTTTTCAATTTCTAAAGATGAAGAACAGGTGGTCTTATCATTTATATAGATAAATATGACTTTATATTACAATTAAGTATTATTTAAATAGATATTAAGTGAGTGTGTATCGTTCAGTGCATTAAAAACGAAAATCAAATCAACAATATGCTCGAATGAGGTCCACTACCGTTAACCGCGATTTGTATGGACTCCCATTTTTTTATTCGTTGACATTATACCTTTTATTGACGGTTGCGATGTCGTCGACCTCTGGGGGTTGATATATACCACTTTGGGAATCTGAGAATCACAGTACTAAAATATATTAAAAACGTATAAGTATGCTTATTTGAATTTACATCTTTAACATTATGGAAACGAATTATAATGAAATTATGATACTTTTATAATTTACTCTTATCCAAGGATTAACATTCTGTTAGTCTTATATAAAATACTGTATTGCAGCGATGTGCCGTTGGCTATGTTCGTGAGAGCACTGGCCGGTGGCTTGGCAACTGCGTCCGTGAAACATGTCCTCCGGGTACTTATGGTGATCCAGCTAGTGGCTACGCTTGCAAGCCGTGCCCATGCCCACTTACCAACAGGGATAATCAGTTTGCCAGGACCTGTTCTGTCGGACCTGATGGCAATGTTCTCTGCGACTGTAATCCTGGGTAAAAAATTATATTTACAACGATACTTACATACGTCGTAGTTGACGAATAACTTTTAATTTTAGAAAACATCGAGCCCAAACAATACCTAGGTGGTAGATTTTTTTATTCTCACTTGGCTAGCCACAACCCTTGAGTAAAAAAAATTGTTCCAACTATTTCATTTAACATGAGACAAAATTATAGTCAAATGATAAAAACATAATCAACTATTGGTTACAACATAATTTTTCATTGCATTCCGTCAGAGAACAACTAGACGCCGTGAGGGTTTCCACCCTTACGTGGTTGATATTTTCGTAATTCGTACGAAACGATTTGCTTCCACATTCATTATACGTACGGCTAAGGAGTGGAGTTCACTCCCGGTGTCTGCCTTTTCGTCATCTTATAACTTGGGAGTCTTCAAGAGTAGAGTGAACAGGCATCTAGTGGGTAAGCGCGATACATCGTCGGCCTCATCGTTACTTACCATCAAGTGAGACTGAGGCCAAGCACCGTACCTGTTGTACATTAAAAAATGACTTTACTAAATTAACCGGGTTATAGTCAAATTGAAAATAATCTAGTCAACTGGTAGAATTGAAAAAATTAGTTTGTTACGCGCAAAAAGTCTCATCCTGTGTCCTATATATATTCGTAAAGAATATAAATAGTTGTTTCTTTATAATTAAGACTTATATACGAGTACAATGATATATCGTAAATTAATACTTTGAGAAAATAAACTTAAGCATTTTATTTTAAATATCTAACTTTTTATAGGTACGAAGGCAAGACATGCGAAGTTTGTGCACCGGGTTACGTGGGCAACCCTATCGTCCCGGGTGACTCTTGTAAACCTAAGCCATCTGATAACTGTAACCCAACCGGCACTAGATATGTACGACCACCGGACGAGTGCGACTGTAAGGACAACGTTCAAGGACGCTATTGCGATCAATGCAAAAACGACAGCTTTTATCTATCCGAAGATTTTAGGTAATTTTTATCTAGAAACATTTATATATATGTATGTATAATAATAATATACAATATCTTATAAATAAAATCTAATATAGATTAGCATCTTGATCGTAATGTAACGTCTAGAACTATCAAGCTTTATATACTATACCTATTAGCGTTCAATATTCATTAATTTCATATATGTATATGATTATACTTCATTGACTTATATATTGACTTATTATAGATATATCTATCTAATACCTTTAAACGAGCAATTCTTGTATATTTTTATATTTGTATATATTCAGGATCTCGGAAACGGCGTCATCTATTTCCGTGAAACTAGATTACCTAGTGTGTAGGTAGTTTCGGGGACGATAAATCCATCTAGCTAGATTTTATTCATAGAAAACTTTTTAAGTAAGTTTTCAGGCAAAAAAAAAATATAGCTAGAATATGAAGGTAAATTTCGCCGGCGCTTTCAAAACAAAAATATCTCAAATGGAAATCGGTTGCTTCGATAATCCGTGTAACCCCATTTCGAATCCAAGTGACAGCAGATGAGATATAATTTTTTTATATCTTTGTTTTGTAAACATTTTTAAATTTTATAAGGCAAAACTACTAGTTTATTTTAATTTAATTTTTTTAAAGAACCTAGCTAGGCTCGGTCGCCTAAGTACTTAGAGTTTGTATATCCAACTTTAACGCATATTCTATTCCATACAAGAAGGAATATAGATTCTCGAAATTTAATAAATAACGATTTAGTTCATTTTTCATTTCTGTGAATTTCTTTTATTTAACAGACACGGTTGTGCTATTTGCTTCTGCTCGGGAGTTTCTCAACAGTGTAGAAGCAGCGATTACCGCCGAAAAACAACAGCTGTACAATTCAACGTACCAGATATCGTGAACCAAATCGATGTATACAACAGCGCGCCAGCTGGTCCTGTTGGTTCTGTCAGATACACTGCCCCATTGGTTATTGAGAATAAGCCTGAATTAATCAGAGGCCAGATAACGCTATCCTCATTCCAGCGTTCGCAATCTTCTGTATATTATTGGAGTTTACCTAACAGGTATTGTTAGATCATACATAAAATGGTCTTTAAAAATGTGTATAAATATTGATTAGATGTATAATACAATTGATCCTATAAATAGGTGGTAGAGGTACCTAAAACATTTAGGTGGTAGAGCCACAGTGAAGCTATTACTGTTTTGAGCATGAATGGGTCGGTTTGTCCGGGGTAGTACCACCCTCTCACAGGAAACCGACGTGAAGTAACAGTGCTTGCATTGTTGCGTTTCGTGCAGTTAGTGAGAGCGCCAGAGGTCCACCCTCCCTTACACCCCATCTACCCACCTCTCCCCTTTCTTCTTTAAAAGGTTGGCAATGCACTTTCGATTCTCTTGGTGTTTCTAGTATCTATGGACGGTGATGATCACTTACCATCAGGTGACCCGCCTGTTGGTTTGCCTCCTGTAATAATAATATAAAATGGAAAATAGCTGCAGGAATTCTGTTAATAAAGTAATTTTAGAATTATCAATAGATATCTAATAAGAAAATATTTAACATGTGAACGATATAATATAATTAACAAGTGAGGAAGGAAGGATTATGAGATAATATTAAGTATTTTCTGAGAAACTTTTAAATAGATACAAAGTAGTATTTTCTATTTGTAGTAATAATTCGTAAAATGAATATAACCGGTAATAAGACTCGACTTTTTCAGTTTCTCTGGTGATAAAGTAACTTCTTACGGCGGTTATCTACGCTATACATTACAAAATGTTCCCACTTACGACACCAGATTAAGGAATAACGCAGCTGACGTCCAACTTATAAGCGTGAGTAGTTATATCAGCTAATATTGCAGTGATTGTGGAATTAAATTTAAAATAGTATTAAAACATTTCTTTGTTTACAGCTCAATCATCTGACATTCCATTATACTGGTAGCTTCCAACACTCATTTGACGGAACTCTGAATGCTAGTGTACAATTTCTCGAAAAAGGGTGGCAAAGGTGATTATAATTCATTTTAGTATTTATTTTTCGTGTTTTGGCTCCGCAGAAGCACTTGCTAGTGTCAATGTTTTCCTTTAACGAACTTTAAAGTACAATAATATTACGAGCGTCGTGTGATTATTTCAATATTCTAACAAAATGGTGAATTTCTTGTTAAAAACTTCCAGAGAGTTTTTGTGGCATCTCGGAAATTCATACTCCGTGGTATTCTTTTCCATTCACTTCACTTATGCACAATATTACGTAAAACACCACCAAATTTACATACTATAGAGTCAAATAACATAAGATTGTAAATAAAATATAAAATTCACTATATGACAGACAAAGATCCCGCCAAAAACTAAATTTTAGTATTTATTTATTGCATAAATTATTTTACGTCAAATTTTTTAATTAGGGTGGTTAATGTTATCATTAACGACCTATTGTATTTAATCCCTCAATCTGCTTCTGTAAAACTTAATTATGTATTCCAGATCTGACGGGAAAGAAGTATCTCGCGAACATTTCCTTTTAGCATTGGCTGACGTGAAGACAATTCTTATAAAAGCCACATACTCTGATAACGCTCCGCTAGCGATTCCGCTGATCGCCAGTATTGAAACTGCAGAACCAACAGGAGACGGTCCTAGAGCTTTCCACGTAGAACAATGCGTCTGCCCGTCTGGTTACGTCGGTACCTCTTGTGAGGACTGTGCTCCTGGATTCACGAGGTAAAAATTAATAATCCTTTGCAAAGAAGACCATAACTACAAACCTTATTACTTAGAGTATTCCCCGCGTCATACTTTTTGGCCGCTCTGAATATAGCTTTGAACTCGGCTTTACGCATAGTACAGTTAAGAAGTTAATACGAAACAAATTCAAAATATTATTATAGGAATTTGACATTGACAACTAAACTAATTATAACCTAAAGTTTATCTCAATAAATTCGTACAATATATTATGTTGTTAATCAATTTTGATTCAAGTAGGTACTTGTCTATTGCATTAAGTAATAAGAATGTGACCGTACAACGACCGCGTTACTACGTTCAAAAGATTTTGTAAAATAAAGATAAGACTTTAATACGTATATTTTAATTGAATGACCCACTTTATGCAATATTTGCTTCTAGGCGTGTGATATATCTCATAGCATATATTGTTCATGTTTTATGCCTGTTACAATACCGTTAATGTAAATAAAATACATTCCTAATAAATAGACAATTTGTAGTAGATAACGCCTTCCATAGAAACATAATTTTTCGACGTGGATGGGTATTCTAATAATAACAAATGTCAACAAGAAAACAACAAAAATAACAATATCTCGTTATTAACAAAACAACTATTGTGAATGCGACTGACACTGACACTGTAGTGTCAATGTTGGTGCCATAGGGATGAGATACAAGCGTGGTCGAGCCTACTCTCCTTTCACCTCATTTGTGTCCTTCTGATACCCAAATTTGTGTTCTGCACATCTGCTTCAGAGCGGTTAAAAAGTTTGACGCGAAGTCATAAAATGTGGTTAGTTTGTTTATTAATCTGTTTAAAAATAATTCTATAAACTATGACGTGACGTTCCATTAATGACAATGATATTAATTGTTACTCGTGATGTCGATGAGAATTCATTCAAACATTTTTAACAGGAGTTCAAGCGGCCTTTATTTAGAACACTGCGGACCATGCTTATGCAACGGACACTCTAACATGTGTAATCCTGAAACCGGAATCTGTTATGTGAGTTACATTTGATTGTACTTTTATTTCGTTATATATTACTGAAGATGACTTTAAATTTGAAACGGAGAAATTGTATAGTCGATCTATGATAAATGTTATTATATCCGCGATCGTATGGGTTCAATATCATGAAAATGTTTTTTTTTTACGTACTATTTTATTATAATTAGTCACTAGGTGATACTGCGGTACGTCGAATTCTTATACCGTTCAAGCAGTCGCTACAAAATTGGTAATAATTAAAATAATAAATTTAATAAACGTATAACAACAGCGACAATTAACAAAAAAGGCATTCGAAGCCCCCGGGACATCTACTTCTTATCTATAGATTACATATAACAACATATACGAAACTGTTTCTCCAAATATAATTATCATTAGATAGTATAAAATATAGTCCTCTGCCACTTCTGTTTGTCTGTTCGAGATAAACTCAAAAACTACTAAACGGATTTTCAGCAGTAGATAAAGTCATTAATGTGGAAGATTTTTGTATATAATTTGTCAAAGTATTTTTTTATTATCAGGACGGGACAACGTTCGTTGGTCCAGCTAATTAACCAATGTAACAAGAATTTTAACTTTGGTAAAGTAGTGTAAATACTTAGAGAACATGTGAAGAGTAACTTGTACCGCAGTTATCATAAACTTTTTGCAATCTTTTCGCCTTAAACTGCGTCTGCGTCTAATATCCAATTGAATAATAATAGTATATCTAAACACTAAGGAAACATAAAGGGCTGAAAAGGTGAAGAAAAGAAGAACGCATGCTACAATGTTGGGGAACGCAAAACTAATATCTATACTATAATACATTACGATTACGGTTATTTTTCTAGTTGAACATTTATTATTCCAGAAATTAAAATTTTAATCACTTGTTTAATATTTTTAACCATTTCAGGACTGTGCTGATAATACCGATGGGCCACACTGTGAAATTTGCAAGCCGGGATACGATCGCGATAGTTATGGCAATTGCGTTTCTTCATCTGTAAATAATATAACTTGCCGGTAATTATGATACTGTACAATAATATTATACAATACAATGTGTCGACTATAAATCAATTTACAAATAATAAAATAAGGAAGCTAAACTTAACATCTTAGTGTTGTGTTTTACATTTTAATTTTAGATAACACCTTTTTAACTGTAACTTATCTTTAACAATAATTTACATACAATGATAATTGATTATTATAACAGCTTACATAATTAATTTGTAATGCAATGAAATACTTTATTGAATTTTAACGTAACTCTCTAATTCATTCACGATTATTTGAACATTCGTTAATTGATTTTTTACTGACGATGTAACTTTATTTACAGTTGTGATCCAGCCGGTTCCGCTACTCCGTGCGATAATAGTGGTTACTGTAATTGTAAGGAGTACGTTGAAGGCGAGAATTGTGATAGATGCAGGCCGGGAACGTTTGGACTCGACTCAACAAACCCACTCGGATGTCAACGTTGTTACTGTTCCGGTGTCACATCCGACTGTCATGAGGTTTCTTTATTGCATTTATCATTTCAGTTATTTATAATTTCAGTTATTTATCATTGTAGTTATCTATCATTTCAGTTATTTATAATTTCAGTTATTTATCATTTCAATTATTTACCATTTCAGTTATCTAAATAGACTTAAATGTTTAATAATGCACTATTTTATCACAACTAATTTAGTATAATGTTGTGTTTCAATTAACTTCTAATTATTTAACAATGAAACTCATTTATTTAGAAGGCTGTATTTATGTAAGCTTAAACACTGTTATTATTCCATATTAGTTTCTAATCCTTCTGTATTCCGTCACAGTAGTTACCAGATCAATCTAATGGTATTTTTCCTATATGCATTTTTCTTTATTCAGGGTACCCACTACTCCAGAATTCCTATAGCAGCTCCGATATTAGGTGATACTTTTGGTGGATTCACTATTATGGACCTTAATGCTGAACAAGTGATTAACGATGATTTCGTTCCTGTGCCGGACAAGAGTGAGCTGATGTATTCCTTCTCGTTTGTACCAATTCAAGAACTGTATTGGTCTTTACCTGTTTATCCCGGTTCGTACATACAAAAAACTTTATAAACTTACTTTATTCAATTAATATGCGTACTCAGAAAATTGTTAGGTATTACAATACACGCTGCAGACTTTTATTTAATGCTCACGCAACACGTCAAGGGAA
>JACEII010000031.1:9076948-9090817 GCA_014332785.1 Antheraea mylitta | reverse complement strand
ACACGCTGCAGACTTTTATTTAATGCTCACGCAACACGTCAAGGGAAAGAGAATTGAATCGTATCAAATTGCGATCACCTCTTCTGTATCTCTCTCCCTGTATATTGCTTATTCTAAATTATATCTGTGCGAAACCAACAAAAATAAAAAAAAACACACACACGATACGAACACACTGTATGTTTTGATATTGTGTTTATATTTTAATGACTAATTTTGACACAAATTACTCCGACTAGAACTTAGAAGACTTTTATTTGCGAGACTAGAAAGATGGGATTTACATAATTTTAATCCATTTATTTTATAACTCTACTACTAAATTGAAAAAATATCAATTATTATTTTTTATTATTTTTTCATAACTTTTGTATAAACAGGTAATAGGGTATTATCATATGGCGGATCTTTGTCTCTTAGACAAGAGTTCCGTAGCAACGACTACGGAGCGGTTTCTGAGCCAGGAACAGATGTTGTTTTGGTCGGTGATGATGTCAGTTTGTCCTGGACAAACCCTAACCGCATCAACGCTGGCGAGTCTTTGGTGAGCATAAATTTCATATACTTTCCTGTTAACAAACTTCTATTATGTACTTACTTAACCTTGATATATAAATCAAAATAATGTAAAGAAAACAATTTACCTTTCTTGACAGAGTTATCAAGTGCCACTCCGCGAAAATGACTGGTATATATTAAACACTGTAACACCGGTGACTCGTGACCGCTTTTTGAGAGTCTTGGCAAATCTAAAGAGAGTTCTGGTTCGTGCTACGATCGCTCCAAACATATTATCCACATCCATCGCTGATGTATCCATGGATACTGCTACAAGTAACAACTTTGCAGAATCCTTTGCTGCTAAGGGCATCGAGGTTGGTATACATTATCCACTTAGAATGATCTATAACAATAAATTTGATATTTATTTTTTTATAATTACGTTGCCCGTGTTTTCAATTTTAGAATTAAACCTTAAAATAAACTATATCGATCGATGCCCTCAATCATTTTAAAAATAAACTGGTTATGAGAATTGTTACTATATTTACATATATAATAACGAATTGAATATCAAATTCTTTGACGGGTAAAATTGCATTAAATTACATATAAATAACAAGGAAAAAGATTTAGCTAATTCTCCTAACACGTTTAGACTATTTTGATTTTAATGCATTAATCCATTTATTTAGGTTTGCATGTGTCCACCTGGATATGATGGAACTAGCTGTGAAACTTGCGCATCTGGCTACTACAAGGATCAGAGTGGTCGCTGCCAGAAATGTTCGTGTAACGGTCACGAATGTCAACTCGATGTCTACGGACAAGTCGTTTGTAATTGTCGTCCACCATACACTGGTTCCGACTGCTTAACTGTCGGTAAGTTTCAAATAAGTTTGATGAGAATGTACTAATAGTCTAAATAGTCTAAGTGTTATACAAGAAACTATTAATTATGTTGTTTGGTTTCGTTTGATTTTACTTATGGATGTTATGTCGGGTTTTATACTAAAATATTTATATAACGATTTAGGCTTAGTGATGGAACTACATCCTACAATCCACGACGACGGAGTTAATAGCACCTTTTACCGAAGGGTAACACTAATGTGCAAGTACCGAGCACCCGAACCCCTCACTATTCTGTTTTACCACGAGGGCCATGAACAGTGGCCCCCGAAGTATTACAATGAGTCGAGGCTTCATAAAGACGGTTGGCATGGTGAACATGTGTGGCAAACTGTATGGGACACAAGAAGGCAGGGAGAAATATACGAATGTCACACCGTTACTGAAAAAGGGTTCACGCTTGGTGTACTAACAACCAGTTTACCAGAACCAGGTAGTTGAACTTACCCAAACGTTTCGTGAAGCTTCGTCGTCCTCGTCTCACACCGTTTTCATCATCAACGTTTCATCCAGATGAACTTGTATACGTTTAGTTATTGTCTCGTCGCTAGTGTTTTTGTGGATACGGTTTTTGTGTCAATAATATTAATAAAATCATTGCATTATAACATTCATCGTCTATGTTCGTGTATGTCATAACTGTTTAGATTGTATGTTCAAAGGCAAGTTATGTGTAAATGTGTTGTCTGATATATTTTTAAGTACGCCTGAAAAGCACTGTGTACAATTAAATTATCATTTTAAACATTACCACTTTATATTACTATAACGTTCGAGAGGTATTAAAAAAAAGAACTTACAATGTAATGATATCTTATCTTACCAATTTTTTTTCTCTGATAGTGTACGATGTAATTAAAATCGTGTAGTTTTGTTACTTTTATGTAAGGAATAAGATATCGTCAAACAAATACTCTATCATATTCAAACATAATCATTTCTAATAACGTTTCTATAGCTGGAGAACCATCTGTGGTAGGACCCGATACACGTCCTCCTCCACCAAAAAGCACGGTCGTCGTTGAAATCACAAGCCCTACAATCAAGATCCGCGAAGTTGGTAGCAGCGTTAACTTCACATGCCAAGCCAAGAGTGCGCTTACTAGTGGTAGACTTCGCATCACTTGGTCAAAGATCGATGGATACTTGCCTCAAGGAAGATCTCAGACCGACGAGAGTACTGGCGTACTATTCATAACCAACCTCCAGGTCTCTGACAGTGGTCAATACGTCTGCCAGACTAGCGATGGTTTAACCACAGGCCAGGCGATTGCTACTCTCAAAGTACCAGGTAAAGAATAAATATAAGATATATTTGAGAGGGACTTTCATTAAAAATATTTTTTATATATTTAAATGGTAGTTATAAACACTCATTTATATTCTCTTACTCTCCATAATCCTAGTTTTGACATTTATGAAAATGTAACATATTTCGTAAGTACAATTTTAATAATGTATTAATGATTAATTTCACGCACTCGTGGGATAGTTGTACCGAATTGGATATTTTATGCAAAAGGTAAATAAATATCTGTAGGTAAATGAATACAATTTATTATATTTGAAATATCACATTCATATAAGACTTACTAATTTGAAAAAAATAAATAAAGTAATTAGTTTTATTAAAGCCGATTTTTAATAATTTCAATAATATTTAAAGAAAATCATTCATATTCAAATACACAATCATATTCTATATATATATGACTGTTGTAGGAAATGAAATGACAATGCCGACGGCATCTATAAGACCCACAATAAACGACTACTATGAAGGGGATAGAATTGAACTTGAATGTGACGTAAGCGGTAACCCCGCACCGACCATCAGATGGCAGAGAGCATCTAGTCGACCATTGCCCGTCTCTGCTGAACACTTTGATAAACTCTTCATTATAGAGAGTGCGCGTGAAGAAGATTCTGGTGAATACAGGTATGGTATATTATTTTATATTTTTTCCGAAGGACTATTAAGTGATAGTTATTGATACATGATTGATAACCAAAGATCATTTATTTTGCACCCTGTTGTATATCGATATCGATGATTCTGTTCTTCATTTGTCTATTTTTGAAGTTATACTTCTTGTGGCGCGTTAGAGAAAAATGATGAGAGTATTTTAGACGATGCGCGCGCACACCGTCACGAAAAACCGTCACCCTGAAGTTAGATATAGTCAACATTTTGTCTTTGTATTTCTTTGTATTAAAACTTTCAATATATGAAATACCATTTTTCTATTGTTAGTGTCGTTTTTTCTACAAACGTAGAATAAGGCGAAAGATAAAATTTTTGAAAAGATTTTTATCTTGTTAAGTCAAAGAAGTAAAACTTCTAATACATACACATATTTAGCGTAAGTATACATATACTTTTTTTATTTGTAATGAAGTGTAAACAATTTATTAATATATGTGAATCATAATTACAAGTATAGTCTGCTTTAAATTTACTATTAAATATAAATCATAATAAATATAATACCATTACTTCGGTAAACCTTTTCTGGTCAATTATATGAATTTTTTAATGGAAGTTTTTAAAATACATTGCTGTTTTAGATGTATCGCGTCCAACGCAGTAGGTTCTGCTGACCGCACAGCTATAATCACAGTTCGACCGAGACCGTCATGGCCTTCGAGAGATAAACTCACAGTGTCATCATCATCACCTACTGTTGATGAGGGACAAAGTACCCGTGTTGTATGTACAGGAACTATAAACATACCAGCAGGATCAATTGACTGGATAAGGTTAGTTATAGTAGCATTATATCAGCCATATTCATATTATTGAAAACCTCCCAGAAATGATACCCTCATTATAAGTAGTTATAATACAGACGATGAAAATACATTAATATTAAGTTCGCACGATACAGTGACACAAAATCTTACATCACTGCGACAACATTACACATATCACCTCCACACACGTGAATGCACACATGCTTACACATGAAAGTGGAAGGATTTTATTTTTCCTTTATCGAACTGAAATACTTTAAAAAATTATCCGACATAAAATACATATAAGAGTGGTTGATGTATGTATGCTTTGTACACACATACATGTTTCGATAACTCATATAAGTATGAATATGTAGCTTAGCTTAGGTCAGCTCAGATAGGTCGTGAATTGCAAGTATTACAACAGCCCAAGCCGAGGTGTGCCGTGCACCCTTGAGATAGTTGTCAAATAAAATTGGCTGAGTGACCTAAGCGCTCGCCTTAGTAGTCCAGTGAAGCTGTTAAGACTTTACTAGGTCAATAGCGTAGTCAGTTCGAGAAAAAAAAAACATTAATATTAAGATACAATTTCAATGTGAAATTTCATAATTTTGACAGTCATTTTTTATTATTCTGACTACTTAAAAGGTAGAATAAAAAAAAACAGAAATTTCTTAATTTTTCTAAATAGCCAAAATTTCAGTTTACTAATACGATATCAATATATACAGATATTTTAATTTGTTTTAAGCTTAATGTCGTATGTATTTTTTTTACAGACAAGACGGGGCACCGTTATCTGCGAACATACGGTCTGAAAATGGTGTACTTTACGTCGATTTTGCACGACTTGAGGACCGCGGTGTATACGTATGCCAAACATCAGCACCTAACGTCGCTCTAGTACCCGTTTTGTTGACGGTTGTACCACAAGGAACTCCGCCACCTTCCGAAGCATCGAACATCACTGTTTCCGTTGACCGTTTAAAAGTACCTACTGGTGAAAGTGGAACTGTCGATTGTAACCCACAAGGATACCCGCAGCCATTGATTAAATGGAGCAAAGTAAATATAACATATACATACATGAATTAGTATTCCTATGCTTTTTAGAATGACAGGGTTTCCGTTTGTTTAGTTTGTTTAAAATAAGTGAGACCGAAATTATTACATGGTGAATTTGATTAAGTCCTGTATCTAGAGTAATATTATGAAGAGGTAAAGTTTGTGAGTTTGTGACGTTGTAGGGAGTAATCTCGGGAACTACTGGTCCCATTTGAAAAATTCTTTCAGCGTTGTATAGCCCATTTATCGAGTAAGGATTAAGGCTATATATCATCCCGCTAAGACGAATAAGAGCGGAGCACAAATAAAGAATGTTTGTAAATCAGGCTTTTTTCCTCTTGAGAGCTTCTACTGCGTGTTAGCGTTAGCTCAAAGTAACTATTGCATGCGAACGTAGTCGCACATTTTTACCGACCCTCCTGATCCAATCACGTCAGCGAACGATCAGTACCAGCCTGTCCCTCGAAACAGAGCGTATTCACGCCCACGCCCGCGTAACCACAGATCACGCCGCCATGGTCTGGGGGTTAATTTCGCTCCCGCACACCCGATTAGGCCTCCCACGGCAGTGGCTCAAGCCTAGGTTTGATCCCTCGGTAGGAAGCCCTTGAGTGCGTTGCTTGCGTGATACGGTGACATACAAATATACGTCACCGCTACAACACTACACGATCACCCCCACACACGTGCACGCCTACACGCTTACACATAAAAGTGGAAGGGTTTACTTTTTTCCCTTATCGAACTGAAAAACTTTCAATTTTCCGATAATAAATATATGGAAGAGTTGTTGAGGCATGTATGCTTGGTACACGTATACGGTTCAACAACTCATACATATATGAATAGTTAGCTAGGCTAGCTAAGATAGGTCGCGATTTTGCATGCAACAGGCAACAGCCAAGCTGAGGTGTGCCGTGCACCCTTGAGCTGGTTGCCATAATAAAATCGGCTGAGTGCCTTAAGCGCTCGCCTTAGTAGTCCGGTGAAGCTGTTAAGACCTTGATGGGTCAATAGCGTAGTCATTTCGAGAAAAAAAAAGCGAACGTAGTCCTGGGTAGAGGGTAGTAATGTATAAATGACGTAGTTTGTTTGCAAAACTTGAACTAAGATAATAACTAATAATATAGTGAAGGCCAAAGGAATATATTATTACAAAATGTTCATTTACAACCGGCAATAAAAATTACTCGTGACACGTTAGAAAGCTAAAATAATATATTCATGTGTTTACTTTTTTTACTACGTTACGAAGTTGAGTTAAATACCTACCGAGAGCAAACACAGCAAATTTAAAGCTAATCATTATATTAACTCTGTTTAAATTCTAAGAAAAAGTAGTCAAAATCCAAAATTTCGTGGCTCAATCTTGTTTGTCATTAAATATTTTAAGATATGTCGTTAAAAAATAGGACAAACATTAATCAATGTTTAATGTTGTTTTGTTCAGCATCAAAGCAATTTCGGTCCCAGTACTAGCCAACGTGGCAACACTCTCATCATTGGCAGAGCGCAGGAAGATGACGAAGGGTATTACCTATGCGAAGGAATAGTCAATGGAAATCCAATCGCTTACATCTATGTGTTCGTGGAAATTGAGAGTAAGTAACAATCATTTATGTCTAAAGGCCCCTTAAGTGCGGTTAAACTTGGTTGCGACCAACATAAAGGTACGGAAGTCGTACATCTTGCTATTGTAACGCATTAAATATACATAAAAACCAATGTAACGGTGGTGATATTTGTTAAATCCCTATTTATTGCAAATCATAATATATATCATAAGTTTTGGAGTAGGTTAATTGAAAAAATTAAGCATTGTCCAAATAAATTATACTATTTGTTTGAAGAACGCGAACAACCGCGAGTTGAGATATGGCCACAAGGTGAACAAATTGTGTCGCTCGGGTCACCATATGAGCTCCATTGCCGTGTGACGGGTGGGCATCCTGAGCCTGACATTACATGGAACAGAAGCGGAGGCAAACCACTAGCTCCATATGCCCACATACAGCCATACAATGTACTGAAGTAAGTAGCACGTGTTTATTAATTTAATTATATCATTTTCGTTACCTGAATTGCCAAGTTATGGGTATTACATTGTTGTATAATATATTTATTATACAAGAAGATATATTTCCAATACTATAAGTAGAAATCTTAAAAATAACAATGACTATACTACGTAATTTTCACCCTCAAACTTTAAATATGAAGTGAACAATATTTACAATTTTATATTTATTTAGATTCGACCGCATTGACGTAAACGATGAAGGAGAGTACACATGTACGGGAACTAATATAGCTGGTTCAACAAGCGCGAGTGCCGTCCTCAAAGTACGATCACCACCTGAAATTACGATCACGCCCAGCAACTTCCAACAAGTCCTTCAAGGCGAACCAGTGACTGTTGAGTGTAGAGCAAATGGATATCCTGACCCTACAGTGTCAATTAAAAGTAAGCCGTTAAAATATCAAGATTTTGTGATAGAAGAGTTTATTACGCACACTAACAATGATATAGTTTTAGCTGGTTAATTTACATTTTTAGTTATTAAGCCGATAGATATCTAAAAAGAAATTGTAATTAAACAAATCAAATAATATCACATTTACATTTAAATGCTGCGTATTCATTCGTCAATATAATGTGAATTTAATTTATTACAAACATCAAGAGTTTCCATAGATATAAATTATAAGAACCTGTAACAGATGTAGCTCGTAATCATTTCCTTTAAAATAACTTTTAAAAAATAATATACATTTTTTCAACAGCAAGTGTAGATCTTCGTGAAGTTGTCCGCCCATCGCCTAGAATCGCAGTACTTCGCATTCCGTCGGCCAGTGACCGTGACAGCACCGATTATATTTGCCTTGCTACATCAGTAGCCGGTACCACCGAGGAACAATTTGGCATCCGTGTAGAGAGGGGTGACGGAGGTGGTGGAGATTTAGGTAAATAAAGATTTTTAACTAATAGTTCTCGTACATTACATACTGACAGAAATTTGTTAGATTATACAGAACTTCAAATTGAAAATATTCTATGGACGGTGGTGATCATTTAACATCACGTGACCCACCAGCTCGTTTACCTCCTTTGATATAAAAAAAAAAAATCAGTAAATATACGATGACAATTATATAACATGAGGTTTAATATATTGAGGTTTAGTATATTTCAAATGCCTTACTACTTTTCCCTGAATAATATTTCCGAATTTATAAGTAACTAATATATATCGCCCAGGTAATAATAAATGAAATAACCAATATAAGTAATTATATGACAAGTATTGTATTTTACAGACGAAGGCAGTGGCTTCGATGAAAATGGAGAAAGATACATGCCTGATCAGGGTAGATATGATCCGGATAGGTATCCAAGCAGTTCAGATAGATACCCAGATAGGTATCCAAGTAGTTCAGATAGATACCCAGATAGGTATCCAAGCAGTTCAGATAGATACCCAATTGATCCTAACAGATATCCGACCACCAACAGATATCCAACCGATACTGATAGATATCCACCTGGTATTAGTTACCCAACTGATCCTAACAGCAGACCCGGAAACCTAATTGCAGTCGAAGGACAACCTGAAATCACAATTAGGTAGATATAAACAAAATGATGAAAAACTTAGAAATTTTATTCTTCCTCAACAATTAACACAGGTCCATAATTAATCTTAATATAAAATTCTAGTTGTAGCGGCTCCGAGGGCTACGAACCTAGGTGGTCTAGAGTTGACAGGCAACCGTTACAGAGAAATGCTATACAACGGGATTCTCGGTTGATAATCTATAATGTAAGTAATAACGTGAAAATAAATCAGCTATTTTTATTATAACTTGAAATTCAGAAACTGTGTTTAGTAACAACGTAATTACAACTTATTTATTTATTAAAAGTCTACGCTCTATTATATCAGAATTAACGTTACAAACAAGTGGGACCGCTTCTTTTTTTGGAATTATGACTAACTTTTAAACAATTTCAGGTATCAAAGAGCGATTCCAGCCAATATATCTGCAATTTATATAATCTTAACACACGTGAAATTGTCAAAGCTGCTTACACAAACCTCTTAGTTATTAGTGTACCAAGAATTACGCTTAGACCTCCAATCCAAAGCGTTCACCCAGGACAATCACCAACTGTGGAATGTGTTGTTGAAGGTGATGATATTATTGACATCACTTGGAAGCCTTACAATAGACCTCCTTCAAGGTGAGTTTGATAAGTAAGAATGTTGGACAAATTCTACCCTTTACAAATTACATATTGTAGCGTCTATTGCTACTTAAAAGTTTTTTGGAAGTCTATAGAAACCTCAATCACGTCTGATATTAAATTAACCAATTGATGATTATATATTCTTTAGGCGGGCCGAATCACGCGGCGCTACTCTCATTTTCCATCAGATAGAAGTCGAGGATGAAGGAAAATACGAATGTTTCGCTCGTAGTCGATTCGCCAATGCAAGTGCCATCGCTGAGGTCATCGTTAGTGGTATGTAGTAATCATTTTCAAATTTAAATACACCATCTAAAGTTTGCGCGTAATTAAGCACGCGTGTTATTCCAGCACTTACCACTGTACTAGGTGAATTTGACATATCATTTTTGTCAGTATCCACAACTGATATTAACAATTGATTACAATATTATGATTACTGGAGTTAGCAAAAGTTTTAATTTTTTTTAACGATACTAACAAAACCGATTGTTAAATCAGTAAAAAATGCTTAGTGTATGTATAGGTAATATAGGTCGTACACGTGATGCACCAATTAGCAAGCTCATAATTGGTGTAAATAGCCACTTTGAATAATATTGAATGCTAATGTTCTGCTTGAGGGTTGATTGCATGATAAAAATCGTTCATAGAAGAAAGTGACCGTGTGGCGTCGGAATCTCATGATAACGAACAGTTCGCGCACTCTGGAGCAGCAGTTCATCTCAGCTGTAACGTCACCCAACCGGATTTAATCATAGAATGGACCAAAGATGGCAGGCCAGTCTCTCGTTCTCACCAGAAGCATGATGGATCGCTCTTTATCAGGCTTGCTCAGAAATCAGATAGCGGTCGCTATGTCTGTCATATAAGAGATAAATACGGAAGACACACAAGCAATTACATCAATCTACATATCCAGGGTCAGTTTCGCATTGAATAGCCAGCTTTAAGTATCTGTCCCAATTTGGTATTCCTCTGTGCTTAGTACGCTATTAAATTCCGACGTGCTTGTGCCCGTTACATCAATATTGTCATTTCTAATAATAGTTATCTTAGTATTTTAACTATCCTTTTAATAATTAATATATAGAGTAGATAAAATTATTATTAATTATGTAGTATTTGATTGTTTATATTATATTATTCTAACTATTTAAATTAATACAAATAGCAATCAATTTTGTTTTTTTGGAAAATTATACATTTCTGATTGTGTATGTCATGTATGTACATTATTAATTAGTAGTAACTGTAAGGGAATTTTCGGTGGAGGACATTTTTTTATATTAGAAACGTAGACAAGATTATTCTGATATTTTTTGTGTTGTGTTGATTTTTGGTTAGAGTAAGTAATCTAATTTGAGTAGAGTATATAAAACTAACAAATGATCAGCGGGGTAAAAAGAAATGTTATTTGATCATTTTTTTCACTCGTAAAGGTATTGAGTGCTCGGAAACGGAGTTCCGTTGTTATGACCACAGCGGTTGCATTGACGAGGCGCTTCTGTGCGACGATTTCCAGGATTGTAAAGATAATAGTGACGAGGAAAACTGCCTGTACAGAGATAAACGTTACTCGGACTCGATGTGGGATTACATGGATCAGTTGATCCCTGTCATCGGTAAATGAGGTGCCGGTTGTGTGGGGGTGTCTGTTTTAGGGGGCCCTTGTGCAGTCGTCAACGGTTTTGTTTCGGCGTCCATAAGTGTGATTCAGTAATCAGTAGATTCTTTTTAAAAATTATAAGTAGTAACAGCAGTCAGAATTATGAGTAAAAAATATATTAATATTTGACAATAAAATGATAATATAGCGTATAGTTTTCAGAGATAATATAGATCTGTATTGCTGCTATATAGTGCTGAATTTTTTAATCGGATCAATAGTTCCGCAGATTACCTCATTCATTCAAACTCACAATTATTTTTTGTAGACATATAGAAAACTCGTATGCATTCTCCATGTAAAAATAAATAAATAATATAGTAGTGGCAGAGCTATGCTGAAGCTATTATTGATTTCAGCATAAATGGCTCGGCTTGCCCGGGGTAGTACCACCTTATCACAGGAAGCTGACGAGAAGTAAAAGCGTTCGGTCAGTGAAAGCGCCAGAGGCCATGTCCCTCATCACCCTCTCTCCTCCCTTCCTCTTCCCCCAAACTCAGGCTGGCAATGCACTTGAGATTTCCTTGGTGTTGCTAGTGTCTATGGACAGCAGTGACCACTTAAAATCAGGTGACATTCCTTTTCGTTTGCCTCCTATGACATAAAAAATGTATGAAGTGTGAGTTATAATAATTAAATGGTACCACAAAATACAGGAATAAACTAGGCACAATAGTTGAATTAATTTAAGTTGTTCTTAATAATTTTCTAAAAAAAACTTTTAACAACACTATCGAAAAATTAAATTAGAACGTTGTTATAAATACATACATGGGTTTTATCAATATTATGAGATATATGAATGGAGTTTTCAATAGAAGTCGAATCTACTGCGTACTGTTTTATACAAAGCTAATCACAAATATGGATGTGACGTAACTAAAACGAGAAATTTGCTCCACAGCATTGGTTTTTGTATCCTGTTTTTTTGTAGTTATAGATTCTACGGATAATGGATTTCACATTGTATATAAAGTGTTTATATTATGAATATGGTTGTGCGATATGTACCTTGTTTTAATGGCAATAATTTTCTTGGTTTGCTTTTGCATGCTCTTAGACACCTATCTCACCAATAAAATGGTATTAAAACAATTTATATAAGCAATTTTTTGTCGCAAATTATGATTATAATTTTTTAATTTTTTTTTTATTTGGAAATTGTTTTTCAACGTTTACCTGATATCTTTGTAATCACTGATTACGAAATATTTGCGTGATATTCTGCAGAGTTAGAAATTCTAATTTATTGTTTTGTTTTACGCTATGGGCCTGACGGATCTTCACAGCTTCACCAGCACAATTAGAAATTCTAGATTCTTCTAAAATTATGTATAGTACTGTGAGATAGTGTGTTAATCGTATCAGAAAAGGTGGCTTGCTTGATACGTAATTGTTACATTGTTAAAATTGATTGAAAACGCTTCTCATATCAATTTCAACAATGTATGAATTGGTTTGAAATCAATTATTGGTGGTTTGTTTCTTCTTTTGACTTCTAGTGTCCAAGGATGTAAATATTTACTTTGGTGATTTTGGTGAATATTGTCGCGTATATCTATTGTTAATTTAAGTATTATTTTATATATGAGGAAATACTGGATTTATTTCTTTATGTTTATTTAAAATATGCTTCAGAATTTTGAACAAATTGTTACGTGTATAAATTTCAACATCTCACTATGTAAATGTAACTATTATGTATACAAATGCTAAGGGGACAAAATCTGTACATTAAATAATTTAAAGAAAAAATACTCTGGTGGGTTTAGAATCAATGACAGAACACTTTTCAAAAGATTTTACAATTTTTGTTTGTCTATCTGTCGTATGTACAGGACTCATGCAAACACTACATGACGGTTTTTGAAAAAAAAAAAAAAACCTGTATAACATTAGAACAGGTTTTATAAATCATATCCGTATTTATCTATATCCTATAAGAAAACACAGATGAAAAGAAATTTACGAAAGAACTACAAATCAGATTTTAATGGAATTTCGTGTGGTAGTAGTTTATATACCCATGTAATATAGTAGCTTCTGCCCGCGATTTCGTCCACGTCTGATAGGGTTAACGTATAAAGGAAACCGATTTTAAAACATGCCTAATTGTTGCTCCACTCTCCTTGGTCTTAGCGTGACATATCTTACGTATAAGGAAACACAAAAGGGAAGACATTTACACAAGAGCTACTGGATAGTTTTTCACGAAATTCGTAAGATTCGCCAATTCGCAAAATAGCAGATATTTCCACTACTAGGTTGATCTACTTCATTTCCTTGCATAGCTTAATGTCATCATATGCTATTATATTTTGGGGCCAGTAACTGAATTAGATACTATATTCCTACTACAAAAACGGACAATACGTGCAATTTATAACATGATCATCGAATCATTCAACAAACAAATTTCAGAAGTTAGGTATCTTAACTTTGCTCTCTCGATACACTAGTGATAACTTAATGTATCTCCGCAAAAACTTTAAAAAGCTGAATTTAATAAATGACATAACTTAAATACTAGAAAAAATTGTTGTGACAAATTGGTCATCTCATGTTTAAATATTATCGATTTACTGGATAGTAAGTTGAAGCAGCATGTAAAGGTGGTTTTGATATCTGAAACTAACAGCTACCTATGTGCATCCGTCAAGACTGAACGTAGCTATATTTTTTTTATACATTTTTACATATACATATATATACGATGTACTAGATGCTATAGTACAAC
>JACEII010000031.1:9015589-9076938 GCA_014332785.1 Antheraea mylitta | reverse complement strand
CTGCACCTTGAACAAAATCATTCACAAAAGGTGAGGCCAATTAAATCGTCCATGTCGAGTTATAACACACTATACAGTCCCATGATTTTATTAATCACTGTGTTTATAACTGAAATTTCACACGAAAGTAGTCGCGGGATGTATACTTTAAATTCCATAATTTTTTTATATATAACACATAAATATGCACTAATATAATAATACATTTAAAATATGTGTTGAAATTTGTACCAGGATTGAGTCAGTAAAACATACCCATATCTATTGTATAATAATTACAAACAAATATTATAGGACCCGGCAGTGAAGATAGACCAGCAGCAGAATTAGTATCTATCGTGGAACCTCGCAGTTCATACAGAGTATCGGATAATGTAGAAGTAGTATGCAAGGCTAGTGCCAGAAATATAAATGTACGATGGGAGCGTTATGGTACTAACCAATATGTGGAGACCAAGGTAAGTTACATATAGTATTTTTTCTTTACAACTTTTCAAAAAATAAATTCAAAATGTATATCT
Source organism: Antheraea mylitta (assembly GCA_014332785.1). NCBI lineage: Eukaryota > Metazoa > Arthropoda > Insecta > Lepidoptera > Saturniidae > Antheraea > Antheraea mylitta. The sequence continues at coordinate 9,076,417 of JACEII010000031.1, read as the reverse complement.
AATTTAGGTTTTATTTTCGACGTTCCTATAAAATTAATAATATCGAACAATACTCTTTTGAAAGGTATATGGTGACGGAGTTGTACTGGTCATCCACGGTGTCCAAGAGTCCGACGCTGGTGTATACCGCTGTACTGGAATGGATCCTTACGGAGCAACATTCTACCGTGACTTCAGGCTTGTTGTTGTACCAGGTATTTTTTCTTTTTCTATATTATCTATACATCAGTAGGCAATTAAAATGTTGTTTATAAAGTCAGAATTTTATATTTCTATAAATCACTGCTTCATCGATTGCATATTAATGTATAGTCGAATCTTATAATAACAAAATTATTCACTCTACAACGTTACCCTTTTAACTTCATTCTTATTTGCCATACTTATCTACTATTTCAATTATTATTTACAATTATTCAGACTCGTTTACTTTATTTATTCTGTCGATCATAGCTTCTCCTTTAGAGTATAATGTAACCATGCAGAAAAACATAAACTACTTTTGTAAATATTAAAAAAAGTGTTTATAGTACATAAATTAGCAATATGACCAAAATCACTAAACCATACCAACTATCGCATATACCAGGTGTTATGTTAGTCGCTTACAGTATTCTAAGAGATGATAATTCTTGGTCATATTTAAGGTATAAAATAATAATATCAAAACAAATAACAATAAACAACAAAAATATTTTTTTTTTAATAACGTGGGAAAGTGCTTTATGGATACGCCACCCTCTCGGGGGAGAGAGTGGGTTATGTCTGACTCGCACGGACTAAAACCCCGTGGTGTACCGATAGACCGTATTTGTTGGGGCAGCATCGTCGGGGATCGTACTTGCTACTCAACCTTGAATAGCCGCCCAACGGTCCGCCTACCTGAAGGTGACCGCCGGGCTCCTACCTACTAGAGACATAGACTATGCACACACTAGCTGCCTTCCCTTGTCAGCTGGACCTGTGCAATGAGGTGATGGTCCCCCGGCCCATCCCCTCAGGTCCAGCTACAACAGAGAGAACCTAAGTTAATGTTTGTTCTAAGACTTTCAAACGTAAAAACACAAACGTAATAAACCTAGGTGCAATGACCGGTGCCAAAATCTGTAAGGGGCGACCCGGAGTTAATAACCTTCGATAATAAAACTGACAATAAACTCTTCTGTTCACGTCGTTCCCACGTTCACTTTCAAGTAAAAGTGAAGTCACCTGAGAGCTATTCACACTGTGTTTTAACATAAACATGTAGAGGATTGCATATATTTTATATATTTTTCTAGATAATTAGGTCAAATATCAAGCACCAATTTTTTTATTGACTTAAAACAAAAATCGAGTGGAGTGAGAAAGAGATATTGCTACAGTCTAAGCTTCCAGTCTGTATGAAGGACTTTTAAGAAAGTCGCTAGGGTTGTTATTTTAGTTTATAGAAACTGTTTGTGTGTAGGTTATACTGGACCCACTTACTCGGAAAATACAACACCGTTAGCGCGCTACGAAGCAAGATTATCAGATTCCATTGACTTTCCTTGCCAACATACTCTAGAAGAACCGGTCACTATCGAATGGAGAAAGGAATACTCTTCACTACCTGCGAATGTTGCTACCAACCAGGTAATATTGACCATAATACGTATAAGTAAGCAGAACTGTACAGATTTTCAGCTTTTTAATTTTTCGCGAACAGACAGACAGATAAACGTGGCAGAGGACTTTATTTTATTACTTCTAGTGATTGCGTATTAAAAATAGCAACGCTACGATTTTTCCAATCATAAACTGAGATCAAAGGTTTAACAATTTGTTAGGATAGTTATAAAAACATCGCAATATATTTTGGTCTGATTTGTTTGCATAACAATGGAACAGACACGTTGTTAATCCAAAAATGTTAAAAAAATATCTCAGCTTAAGTAAAAATGTTGGATTGTACTATGCTTAACATCGGGTATAGTGCAGTCATCTTGCTGTGCTGCGATAAAAAAAAGTCGTAGCAGTGTAAACAAAACACTGGAACGAATATATTCTTTTTAGAATTTTCTTGTTAATTAAACTGTGAATTACAATATTTAAATTTCAGAATTTATTTATTGAAATTATTAACATTAGTGTAATTTTCATATCTATTGGAACACGATGCAATAATTATATACAATTACTAACCTCTGTCCGCAACTTCATTCACGTGGAATAGTTACTTTGGGCTAACGCTAACACGCAGCGGAAACTCTCAATAGGAAAATAAACAATTTTGTAACATTCCTTATTGATGTTCTTCTCCTGTTAGTTTTAGCGTGATGATATATACCTACAACCTTCCTGAATAATTCTATACTAATATTATAAAAAGGTAAAGTTTGTGAGTTTGTGAGGTAATCTCGGGAACTACTGGTCCGATTTGAAAAATTCTTTTAATGTTATATAGCTAATTTATCGAGAATGGTTATAGGCTACATATCATCACGCTAAGACTAATAGGAGCGGGGCACTGATGAAGAATATTTCAAAATCAGGGTTTTTTTTCCTCTTGAGAGCTTCCGCTGCGTGTTAGAAATAAAGAATATCTTTATTCCACGTGAACGAAGTCGCGGGTAGAGGCTAGTGAGCTATACAAGACTGAAAGAATTTTCTAAATCGGACCAATAGTTCCTGAGATTACGCCCTATAACGTTACATACTCACAACGTCAACTTACAAGTTCACGAACTTTACGTCTTTGTAATATTATTATAAATGTATATTAACCAATTAACTATGAGATGAAAAATATCCATATTACATGTACGCAGGACGTTATACTACGAGTCGCTATTCTGACGGAAACCGCGCAAGCTGAATACGGCCGGTCATTCTTACGTAGCATGTCATGATGCGAATTTATGACTTTATCTCTTGCTATAAATATCGTTAAACGCGCCTAAAGAAGTATTCACTTTTAAAAAAAACTTTGTTTCTCCAGTAATAAAATTTATCGAAGCAAGAAGTTTAACTCAAAAAAACACTTCTTTGTATATTGCTATAATCGCACAATTATCAATTATTTATATTTTCAAAAACATTTAATCCAACGACTTTTATATTTAAAAAAATGGATATATAAATTTAATAGAAAAATAATTTAGATAATTAAATTTCAATTAACATTATATTGGATAAATTGATTGGTATGTTATAGAAAATCTAGTACTAACAGCCAATATTACATTTTTTAACTTCCAAAGAAGATTATATCCCCATTATCTCTGTTGAACACTTCTCATACTTTTTAAGCGTGCACCATATAATGTCGAAGTAGATTAGAATGTTTGGCACTATGGCAACGGTATGAAACTATGTATTACTTCTTTGGCTTAACAAGATAAAAATATTCTCAAAAATTTTATCTTTCGCCTTATTCTACGTTTGTAGAAAAAACGACACCAACAATAGAAAAAGGGTATTTCATACAATGAAAGTTTTAATACAAAAAAATACAAACAACAAATACAATGAAACAAAATGTTGACTGTAGCTAACTTCATGGTGTCAGTTTTTCGCGACGGTGTGCGTGTGCATCGTAATAACTTACGGTGTACGTTTGCGTTGTAAAAATTTACTCTCATCATTTTTCCCTATCGCGCCAAAGGAAGTATAACTTCAAATATTATTTTCTTTCTACAGCCTACTTTACACATTGAATCAGTGACAGAAGCCGATGCAGGTACTTACGTTTGTCGAGTCTCCAACTACAAACATGCAATTGAATCCAAAGCAATTCTCCGTGTCACCGGTGTAGTTCCTCGTTTCGACGGAGCAAGTTGGCTTTCATTACCTGCTATGAAGGATGCTTACAGACAATTCGACATTGAAATTTCTTTCAGACCTACTGGTAAGTTAATATAATCATCAATCTTCATAATCATCAATCTTCATAAAAGCCAGGAATACAATTTATAGCTGGTAGAGCCACGCTGAAGCTATTACTGGTTTCAGCATGAACGGGTTGGCTCGTCCGGGGTAGTACCACCCTCTCACAGAAGACCAACGTGAAGTGCTTGCATTGTTGCGTTTGGTTCGGTCAGTGAGAGCGCCGGAGGTCCACCTCTCCTCTTCCCTTACCTTCCACCTCGACACAGGTTGGCAACGCACTTGCGACTCCCGCGGTGGCGCGAGAGTCTATGGACTGTGGTGATTACTTAACATCAAGTGACTCACTTGCTCGTTTGCTTCCTATAATAAAAAAAATATGTTATTCGTTGCGTATATTAACAATAAAACAGGTATATGTTTATTGTTATCTTTCACGATAATTACAAGTTTGTGTTTTTTTACTTGGAATTCTTTGATAAATATCCGTATTAAAAAATCAATTTCTTAAATTTTGGTTACAGATAGCAACGGATTGATCTTATATAATAGTGAAAATCAAGGCAGGACGGGCGACTACGTTGCATTACAACTCATCAACGGAATACCTCAATTCTTACTCGAAACTGGTGCCGGTATAGTTGAAGTTAAAGGTGATCGACCTTTGCAGCTTAACGAATGGCACACTATACGAATCAGCCGAACCGGTTCCCGACGTACGTATCCTTATATAGTTATAGTTATATTCTAGTTCAGGCATATGGTAAAGTAAATTAAAACTTTTAACCTATGTTAACAGTTACTAGTGAATTTAATAGTCCGGTGAAGCTGTGAAGACCTTGCTAGGTGAACAGCGTAGTCAGTTCGAGAAAAAAGTTGTCTTTGAATTATTTTGTCACTATACTTGTCATTATTATTCATAGTTAACCCATAAGGGTTAACCATTGTTTTAAGTATGAACTTAGAACAAGAGAATAATATAAAAATATATTTTTAAAGTACGTACATTTAGGTTTGGTAATATTCTACAAATAGTTAACTGCAGATACAAAAATAAACTATCCTAATATATCAATATTTAATAAATTCAAATTGTAGAAAAGCAATAATATGGATTATTTTTAGTGACGATGGACGTTGATAACACTGGGCCGTTTATTGTCGAGTCTCCGGATCAATGGATTCTACTGGAACTGCATCAACCTCTTTACATTGGTGGAGTGCCTGACTTTGACCAACTACCGCCTGAAATTGCTGGAGTATCTGGGTTATTATTATTATGTATATTGGGATCTAAATAACGTGGAATGATTTTCAATCTCAGCTAATAAAGAATGGCTCACATAGAAGCGACGCTCATCGACTTATCATTGTCTATCGGCAGTCGACTCAGTTCTTTCAGTTCAAAAATCAAATATCGTAATGTACTATAAAAATATAACAATTCACATGAAGTAAATAATCTTGTCATTCAAAATGAGAGCGAGCTTATATTGATTCATTGTTCATCTTTAGTAATCCTATAGTATAGTATAATTGTAAATATTAATACAATACAAATAAATTAATATGAAACAGACAGAATGAAAAGAGAGTAACAACTTTAAATAATTATTTATATCTATAGCTTCGCTGGATGTATAAGTATGCTGATCCTTGGCAACGAAGAGAAAAACATCATGGCTCTGGCCGTCGATCAACAAAATGTCCAGAATTGCTTCACTTGCGCTCCCAATCTATGTCTCAACGACGGTGTTTGCCAGGTTTGAATGATTCTGTATGCTGCGTATAATGTGATTAATATTTTTCGGAAACCTTAAACAATACTAATCTTTTATTGTCCCACTGTTGGGAAAATCCCTTCACGAGAGTTTAAATACCACAGCAATCCATGGTGTATTGAAGATTCCAAACAATTAGAAAACCTATTATTACTTCTGTATTTTCTATACTGCACTTACGAATTCAGAATTTTAGTATCAATCGCTAATTTCAGTTATTAATTGAATAAGTGCATACAAATTCTATAGAATTTGTTCGTTCCGTCGAATGTGCGAAAATTGTATTGACGTTCCACCGGTCTAAGCATTCAGCTACTACCATCTTAATGAACGGTTGACCTTGAATGATGCTGTTAACCATTTTTTTCATATGTGTGATTGCTTAATCCTCAATTATCTACCGCGGTTTTGTTTGCGTAACTTAGTAAGCATAGTAATATATAAGAATATTGCATCGAGTTCAACGATACAGCGTAATACTATACAGCATAAGCGAGCACTGATGTAGTTATGGTGGGTTAAGCTTCCAAATATGCGTTACATGTTACTGTAAGTGACATGCGTATTGAACTTACAATTGTTCTAAAGAGGATTTCTATAATATAATTTAAAAAAACGGGTGCGGAGCTGAGGCTACAGCTAGTTTGTAATGGAATTAAAATGCGATACAACTACATATATACATATATATTATATATGCATATGAATATTCTTTATGTTTATACAATATGATGCTGTTTCTTAGGAAGCGCTTACTGAACATGGCTACGTGTGCTTATGCGCTCCTGGTTTTGGTGGCATCAACTGTGACAGAATTGGCGAATCTTGTCGTCCTGGCCTTTGTGGTCCTGGGAAGTGTGCCAATACTGCCGACGGCTACAAATGCGCCTGTCCAGTTACATACACTGGCAAAAAGTAAGCAGATTTGTATTGTTTCATAATGGATAAATATGCAATATAAAATAAGCGAAACTATTTATTTCAGGATTTTTATGTCTGAATATATTGTTACTAAATGCATTAATATCATTAAATTTTGATTCATTTTTCATATGATGTATAAAAATCTCTTTGCGTAATGCCAAATTAAGATGATCGATTATAGAATGACAATAAGTCAAATACAAAAGTAAGGAAGTATTCATTATTTCAAATTTTCAAATTTCATTCTCACCATAAGAATATAGAAAACCTATATATTCAGTTACACGTTACTTATATCTAGTTATGAAACTACATTTCTATTATTGATACTAGATAATGTTTTGCTATATATAGGTATACAAGATTATATAACATATCTATATTTATAGCTGTGAGGTAAAGCAATCGATAGAGTACCCAGCATTTGCCGGTAGCGCCTACCTCGCTATAAAGCCTCCTACTGCAACGAGATCTCTGAAAATGTCAATGAAAATAAAGGCCGCATCACCGGTAACCGATGGAATTATCATGTATTGTGCGGAAAACCCAAGAGGTTATGGAGGTTTCACGTCTCTGGCGGTCCGTAATAGAAAATTAGAGTTCCGTTATGATCTTGGTGCAGGTAAGAAAAATATAAAATATTTGTTTTTTACTTACTAATATTCAAATAATAAGCTGGCGGGATTATGTGTTTTTTCGTGTCTATCATCTAAATCAAGAGATTTAGAATAAAATTAGGAAAGACCCTAGCGACATAATTATCACGCTAACTCACGACATATTGTCGATTTCAAGCTCCGAGAGATTTACAGTTCTGCATTTTCCCACATACTATACAATGCAATAAGAACATTTCAGGTTCAGATTTCCTCAACGTAATTCTAAAATTTAGTTAGTACCTACCTACCTGTTAGTGTTCGAAATACTCGATCACTACGACTTTTTTTTCTGGATTAACTAACAAACACCAATCACAGAATTTGTTCTATTACCTACCTTTGGAGTGGCTGAAGATATTTAGCTAGTTCTTTTCTTTTGTTGTGTTTGTAATTTACAAGATTTGTACAAAAGAATATGACGGAGAAATCGCACACGAAAGTGATAAATTTCGGACTTAAAAATCTCTGTATAAAAAGTCTGTGAAACAATATATTAGAGAGATCATCAAATATATTAACAAAATTCAGAGATGGTCGTACTGCAAAGGGAAGAGATTTGGTCTCATTTCTTCCGTTAGTATCATGGATATCGTATGAAACCATAGTGGGCAGTAAGTGCATTGATAATCATTGCAAAACTTAAATCACTTCGTTTTAATTTTCCAGTATCAATTAGTGGTAATATTCATTGCAGGAAGTAAACCCGTCGTACTCACCAGTAACAAGACCTTGCCGGCGAACGAATGGACAGACGTTCATATTGCACGTTTAGGCCACTCCGTGACCTTAAAGATCAATCTTGTACACAGCTACGAACAGTGGCTAGAAGGACGCAACGAGGTTAATTTTTTATATTATATACTGAAATTATCGTAACCAATTTCATTTTCATGATAGTTCATTTTGGTGGACATATTTTAAATATACTGCATACGCAAGCAAGTCTAATTACAAATATTTTTTTATTTCTATTGCGGGGCAAATGACATCCCTTTCATTAAATACAACAATAGCTGAACAGTCTTTTAAATACAAAGTTTAGTTTACATAAATTAATCTTTTTTTTTTTCTTAAAACCTTAAGTGGACATGAGGCTTGGGAACCTAAGGCAAATATTTTTTTAATAACTAACACTATATAGGTCGAATGTTTAGATAGTAGCAATATTTATGAAGGATACGCAACACTCGATTCTCGTTATAAATCAAATAGAAAATAGGTGCATAATATTTGACTGAATTATCTAGAAAAAAACAATAATTATATGCAATCCTCCATACGCGTCTATGTTAAAGAACACTGTCACTAGCCGTTGGGTGATTTCATTTTAGATTGAAAGTGAACGTGAGAACGTCAGGAACAAAACAGTAGAATTTATTGTTCGTTTTATTATTGAAAGTTATAAACTCGGTGTCGCTCATTGTAGTTTTCGGCACAGGTTTATTACGATTGGTTTTATACTTTTGAAAGACTTAGAAAAAAATTTATCTTTGATTTTCTTGGTTGTTAATTAGTATTTGTTTTGATATTATTATCGTATTTGTTAATGTGACCGTGAAGTGTTACATCCTAGAATACTGAGAGTGTTTAACCTGTCACTTGATATTATCATTACTTTATAAATACAGTTGTAATAAGCAAATAAGTTTTATTAATAACACTATAAGGCACAATTGAGAACGTATTTAATCTGTATTTTTATCCATAGATCCTCAAATTGGAGACACCAATGTTTGTTGGAGGTTTTGATGATTCTATAATATTGAACAATAACACGGGTGTCACTGGCGGATTTAGTGGTTGTATCAAGGATGTAAGTAAATACAAATTATATGGATTTCATTCATGCAGAAGGGAAAAAAAGTGAGCATTAAACTGATAATTTAGATAGCGACCTATAATCCAGAAATTTCATAGTTCGACATTGCAACATATATGAGAATCTTTGCCTGTATTTAATATATAAAGAGTGTCTTTATTACTAATATAACTAAATAAACTATTGTTTTTACACCCCGAGAGAAATAAACACGAGTTTTATTGGAATCGCTCCAAGGCGTAAGATCGCTTTCAGTTTTTCTCGTATAATATTACATATCTATCTATCTAATACCTTTGAACGAGCAATTCTTGTACATTTTTATACTTGTATATATTAAGGATCTTGGAAACGGCGTCTTCTATTTCCATCAAACTTAGTATGTAGATAGTTTTGGGGACGATAAATCGATCTAGCTATATTTTATTCATAGACAACTTTTTAACTAAGTTTCCAGGCAATGAAAAAATATAGCTAGAGTATAAAGGGAAATTTCACCGCCGCGCCTCTCTCAAAACAAAAATAGCTCAGATGGAAACTGGCTGTTTCGAAAATCCGTGTAACTTCAGTTCGAACCCGAGTAACAGAAAAAGATTTTTTTTTTAATTTTTGTTTTTTGTGAAAAATAGCTACTTTTGTGAGGAATACCTCACAGTTTACTTTAATTTAATAATGTTTTTCAAAGAACCGAGCTAAGCTCGGTCGCCCAGCTACTTTTTATTGTATAAATACGATGTTATAGGCGTTATATTTTATTATGATATAATTTACTACAGGTAATGATTTATGAAAACGCAGTGGACATCGTAAATTCTTCGATCCAATCTGCAAATGTACAGGAATGCAGCAACTATGACCGAGGAGATATACCTGAGGTAGGAAAGAAATTTAAATCTATAATAATGTTATAAATGCGGATGTCAGTTTATTTGTTCGTTACGCTTTCACGCTTTAGTAAGGGGTACAAAACGTACAAACATAGTAAGGGGTACAAAAAAGGACACAAGGACCATTTCTCTAGGAAAAATGTACTGTTTCCGAGGTATAGATCTAATTCATATCAACACAAGGGAAGCTATGAATAAAAGCTAGTGATACCATAATTACGAATGAATATTAATATCATGATGAATATTAATGAATATGAATATTCAACGAATGAATGTGAATATTATGCAGCCGTGGTGGTCGAGTGGCTTGATCGATTTTCACATCAGTTCGATTTCCACAGGTTTGTATCAGCTGATGGTAATGGAGAACTTGAGAAGCGTTTTGTAGTGAAATCATAGATGAGAAATATATAGAATTGTGGTATTTCTCTGCTTTTGAAATGACCAATGTGACACGGGTCGCCCTGATGATTATGCCCATGTCTTCCTTGTCTTTAATGCCTTTATTTTAGTAGTGGATAATCCATTCATCCAGAAGAATGCATTATTCTCGAGGAATAGGTCAAACCTAAATTTACGCTAGCTAAGAAGGAGTAAAACTAGTCGTAATAAATAGGAATGAAACATTGTGCTTAAATACCAAATAATGGGTACCTCAATCTATAGAATGAATTCGTTCACGTAGCGTATTTTAAATGTGATTACCGCAACTATAAAACCTTCCTTATTATAAATGCAAGTGATGTTTGAGCCCGTTTGTTTGTTATGGTTTTACATGTAAACTATTCAACCGATCATAATGAAATTTTATATACACATTGTCAGAGGTATGGTAAAAGACATCTATTTTGGATTGGATATCTTGCATACCGAATTCAAGTATTGTTCTCGTGGGATGGGTAAAGAGTATATTAACGCAAGCGAAGTCGCGAGCAAAAGATAGTAACCTATAAAACTATAAGGTATAAACCAAGCTTACACGTGATCAAGATTTGTCCTTGTTTTATTGGCATATTTTGAAACCGAATGATTTAAAGCGTTTGCTCCACTAAAGTTGCTGTTAACATTTTGCTTGCGCATAAAATTAGTGCCATTGCATCGTAATTGATGCATATTTTTGTTGCACATATTTTTTCTCGGACACGATAGTGAATTAGTAAGTTTTAATAAAAAGCTATTAGTAAGTTGGCTATTTTGAAGGAATTTGATTTGAGCGTTTTGTAGCAGGCTTAGCAACAAAAAATTATTATCATATATATTTGTACCCTATTTACGGTCGTTATTCATGTTTTATTCATATTACATAGGAATAGTTTTTTTTTCCTCGAACTGACTACGCTATTGGCCTTACTAGGCCTTCACAACTTCACCGGACTACTAAAGCGAGCGCTTAAGGCACTTAGCCGATTTTGTTTAAGTAACATGCTCAAGGGTGCACGGCACACCTCGGCTTGGGCTGTTACTGGAAATAACCCGATCTGACCTAGCTAAACTATGCTAAGCTATACATGTATTCATTTTTGAATCATACAATTAAAATTGCATGATTCAAAAACACAACATGTAATTCGGAAATAAAACAAACTAAGTTACTCGATTCAGTTCGAATAAGGGAAAAAAAGTAAACCCTTCCACCAGTTTGTGAAAAGGTGCATGTCTGAATATCTGTTTGTGTGTATAATCGGTGTGGTGTATACTGTATCGCGATAGCAACATCTTTGTGATCACCCGGGTAATCTCGAGCAAAGATGCTGACGAGATGACGCGACGTATGTGCGGGAGTAAAACGTGAGGACCCTGCCTCGTGACGCACGAGGGCGGGGTCCGCGACGTGGCCGGCCACGTGAATTGAAAAGATCGAATTTACAGATTAAACGAACGGCGCCAGCGCCGATATCTAAAAATAGAAATAACGACATTGTTTATCGATTTTAGGGGAAGATAGATATAAACACGCGAGTTTACTCTATCTTATATTGAGAAAAATGATTATTATTTCGAGACGGCGGTGCACGCGAGCCTTTCAATGGTAGCCGCGATGGCGGGAAACTTCGCGATCGCACGAATAGGGCCCTGTTTTGGATCGTTTGCTACTTCATCGTACGCGGAAATCTCCAAGATCTCGTGGAAGACTAAGAGCTGTGCTGACCAGTCCATACCAGATAATTTGAAGGAGAGGGCGGGGTCGGCCTGTGAAGGCTTAGCCGTCTGAGGACGAGGAGCAGGCTGGGGTGCGAGCTTGGGGGCCCACGGGGTTTGAGGGGCGCGCTAGACGCGGATGCGGGCGCTACCAGTGCACGAAATGTGCTCGGCAAGTTAGGAAAGGCCTCTCTAGAGTTGAGAGGCGGAGGTCGGGGACGGGTTGACGCTGCATACGTTTTAGACGGCGAGACCTGCCTAGCGTAGCGGGGCTGTTTTGTACGCGGGGCGTGAGGACACCCGCGATAATTCGCGGTATGGTCTATGCCGCGGCACAAGATACAACTCGGAGGATTGGGCGAGTCTTTTGTGGGAGGACACTCCTTAGTGGTATGGTCGTCGACACACTTAACGTCTCTGGGTTTCAGGTAACAATTAAGTGCGGAATGTCAGTACACCTGGCAGTTGTGACACTGCGAGGGTACGGACGTTTTGCGCGGCGGCTCTACGGTGACGCCGGAGAGGCCGCAGAGGATCGAGAGATTAAATATTTTCTTACCCTCCACAGTGCGATCGAGAATGACCAACACCATATCGTAGGGCATTCTAGTGCGCGGGGAGCACATACGGTGCACCTCTTTGATAGGGAACTTCTGTTCCCTGAGGTCTTCGTATACATATGTTATCGACTGGGATTTCCGAAGGGACTCTGCGGATGACAATATAATACGCTCTTCTTCGAGCGCATGGGTGAAAAAAGCAAACTTATTATCGCGCAGGAAACGCGTAAGTTTGCGGTGAATAGTAGGGGTAGCTACCTTTACCTGAATACCCACGAGGGTACTCATGGCAGAGGTGAAAGGAATATCTGCTGCTTGCAGCAGACTAGAGATTTCGACCCAGGATGCTCTGTCCTGGATCGTGACAGGAGGTGGAGGGCGAGGCTTCTTACCCGTGACTGCGGGAGTCGCAGCTTTGGGCGAGACTGATCTAGGAGGTGTGGGAGTCGCCGTTGGCACTTTCGCGCCGTCGACGTTTGCGAGTTTAGAAGGCTTAGCGCCTTCATTCTCGGGCGAGGAGGGATTTTGGCGCTTATTGCGCGGTTTTCGACGCCGCGTGACTTCGGTGAAGCCGTCGTCAACGGGAGGATTCTGCTCCATGTCGGAGTCAGAGCCGGACGTATCGTCACTAGAGGAGTGACGATTCGTCAGCTCGAAGTCGTTTGATTCTTCGATCCTAACTAGGACCGAGGGAGCAGGCATCACGAAAGAGTGCTCGGCGCGATACTTCTTCTTAAACGCGTCGTAGTTCTCTATTAGGGAGGATAGTTGCTTCCGATGAAGCCGCGAAACCTAGCGAGTTCAGCTTCTAAAAACCAAATCTCACTATGAGTGGCCATACCCGGGCCTGAGGAAGGGAGCGGGGCAGGGGAAGACATTAGAAACCTTCCTGCTAGAGGGGCAGGGGGGCGTGTCTTTTGAATTTAACGGAGTCCGGACAAAAAGTAACACAAAACTAATAAAAAATGTTTACATTTCGCACAGCTGCATTTCTCGAACTAATCGAATTTCAAAAGAGCAATAGAACAAGGTAGACACATAGGTGCGTTTCTTGGAAGTAATCGCAGTTCCAAAATACAGTACTGTCGAGTGATGACTCACTCGACAGTACTGCGTTGTCGAAATAACCATCTGGGGCGTGCAAATAAATGCGTGCGTCCAGCGCGGCAGACGGATCGCAACCCATAGGAATAGTTGAATGCCATACTTGTTCAGTTATCGACATTTTAGAGCCGCTATTTTGAAAGAATTTGATTTGAGCGTTTTGTAGCAGGCACAGCAACAAACAAAGTATTAACATTTATATTTGTACATTCTTTACGGACGTTTTTCATGTATTGTTCATATTACATAAGAATACTTGAATTCCATACTTGTTCAGTTGTCGATATTTTACATTCGCTATTTTGAAAGAATTTGATCCGAGCGTTTTGTAGCAGGTTCAGGAATAAAAAAATATCATTTATATTTGTACCCCTTATGGTCCTTTTTCATGTATTGTTCATATTACATAGGAATACTTGAACGCCATGCTCGTTCAGTTATCGACATTTTAGAGCCGCTATTTTGAAAGAATATGATTTGAGCGTTTTATAGCAGGTTCAGCAACAAAAAAAGTATTATCACTTATACCTGTACATTCTTTACGGTCGTTATTCATGTATTGTTCATATCACTTAACAATAGTTGAATGGCATACTTGTACAGTTATTGATATTTTAGTATCTTTCCGTGTTTCTAACGCATATCTATAAAGAATCGTCATGATATCCAATTCCTCAATATATTAATAAATTGTACAATAAGAAATTATTTACTGTTAAACATAGCCAGCCCCGAAGGTATGGTAGGTATGGTACTTGGTAACAATGCAGTACCTCTCAATATGCACAATGAATTCCAGTAAATATCATGTTTCTGGTTTAATTCAATTAGTATTTGACTAATTCACAATGTTATCTGATCTCGTGTCGAAATGCGTGTGTCGTAGTTGAAATGCTGATTTCGTAAACCACGAAGTATCTCATACATCGAATTGTGTGATAATTATAATAGAAACGAATTTACATGAAGAGAATAATAGTTGTTTTTTTATTTTTATTATACGCAGCTCTGAATATTTAATAAATTATATTGTTGAAATAATACAAAATATCATATAAAATTTGTAGATGTGATAGGATTTTTTCCAAATTTTAATTTTTAATTATATATTTTCGATATATATTCTCTTTAAATTAATTAAAGAGAAACATATACCGTCATAAAAATATTTAGGTGTTGTAGGTGTGGTTATTGTAGAATGAAGTGACAACATTTAAAATGTTTTACAGATTGAAGGAACTTGTCAATGTCGCAACGGCGGTTCCTGTCAAGTAGATTCCATAACTTGCACATGCCCATTGGGCTTCACAGGAACGTACTGTGAGAATCGTGTACCGAACCCAGTAATCACCTCTCGAATGTCAGCAAGCGACCCATGTTCTCTACGCCCTTGCCGTAACGGTGGAACATGTCGACCTGATTTGAGTTCTAGAATGAACCACACCTGTGATTGCCCGCTTGGATTTGCCGGAGCTTCTTGTCAAATGCGTAAGTTTTTTTTTTACAATAATTAGGCTAGCATTTAATAGAGGTTGGACCGAATACAGTTACAGATTTTTTGATTTCCTCATTGTATGTTTATTTAGTACAATAATTCCTTCATCAATATAAAATTATATACAATATACATATAGAAGGATTGAAGGGTAATATGTAACCATGTTACGGCCATTGACATGCGGAGGAGATACGGAAGATTTGTGGGTGGTAGAGCTACGCTGAACCTGTAACTGGTTTCATGAATAGGTCGGCTCGCTCGGGGCAGTATCACCCTCTCACAGAAAACGAACGTGAAGTAACAGTGTTTGCATTATTGCGTCTCGTTTGGTCCGTGAGAGCGCCGGAGGCCCACCTCCCACTCTCCCTTTCCTCCCTCCCCCTTCCTCTTTCTCCCGTTTCTCTTCCTCATCAACACAGGCTGGCAAAGCACTTCTAACTCCTCTGGTGTTGCCAATATCTATGGTCGGTGGTGGTCATTTAACATGAGGTAACCTACCTCGTTTGCCTGCTATGATATAAAAAAAAAATTGAGGAGAGATGAAAGTTAGATAACTAGAAAAGTTTTGAGTTTTAGAATGCACTGATAAGGATATGCGTAGATTGTGTGAATATGTGTATGAAAATGTGTCAATAATAGTATGACATCTGACAATAGACACTGGAAAAGAAAAACATGTTTTGTTGACCCCTCATAGCTGGCATAAGTATTACACATATAAGTGTTAGAATATGATGGTGAGTTTCGACATATTAATAAATGTTTTCTTTTTTTTAACACAGCTTTGCAGTTACTTCAAAGCGTTGGCTTCAGCGGCAACGGTTATCTCGAATTACCAGCGGAACTATTACGTTACGATGATCTTCAATCGGAACCAGCAGTGATAGCGCTTGCCATCCATACCACCAATGATGGTGTCTTATTGTATCAAAGAGAGGCATTAAGTCCTCTTGACCGTGGCGACTACATCCTCCTCAGAAGTAAGTTCACTCATTATTCAAGCTAGCTAATAAGCTTGATTGAATGTATGTTCTTTCAATTATTGATTGAATGAATGTATGTATATTCTTTCAATTGTACAGAATATTTTTTGTCAAAACCAAATTGCACCTCCTTAATCAAAAATTGAATTATTTTTGTCTTTGATAGGTCAAGAGTGTCGATAAATGGATTTTTTTTGCTAGACTATGGATTTTTTTTGCTAGACTATGCATATTTTATTATTAGAGTTTATTTGATAAAAGATGCTAATCAAAAGGTTATAGAACCGTTCGATTATCTTTGTTATATGATAATATTTAACATTTAATTACAGCCAATATTGAGTATAGGTTTTATTGTCTAGCAATTTGTAAAGAAAAAACTCGTAATGTAAACAATTGTAAGAATTGCAAGATATTTAACAAAGTCAAGATTTCAAAAGTGAACTTTACGGAACATTAACAGATTTTTTTCCAACTATTTACGCGCTCTCTAAATGTTATAATTTTTAATTTAGTTGAAAGAGGAATTGTTGTTCTGGACTGGGACTTAGGCAGTGGTACTTCAACCGTCGCAATTGAAAATGTTCGAGTAAACGATGGCGAGAGGCATCAGGTTAGTAATTTCCCCAATAATTTGTACAAAATGTTATTATTATTACCACATAATGTCACGTTCTTATTTATATTTGAAAAATAATAATAGATTTCTTTATTAGTTTTTACCCTGTAATAATATGTGTTTTAATTGAGGCAGTAGCTACAATTTATACTATATTTGGTCCAATAGAAAATTAGGTTAACAAAATTGCAAAATCTTAACTCCTCATATTTTTATTAAAATATAAAATGTGACAATCCAACTTATGTTGTTTTATGATCTCAGATAATTGTGAAATTGCACGAAGATAACACAATGACCCTGTCGGTGGATAGTAGTACGAGAACGGGTGTAACCACCGGACTTTCGAATCTCATGAATGCTGACTCTAACATTTATATTGGTATGTATATTTACTTCACAAGGATGACCGTATTCAATGTTAAGAAAATTAAAACTATACACAACCTTACCGAGATTATTTGTGCATATTTTATGCTTTACCGTGGCGGTCTTTAAAAACATATAATTCACAAAGTACACAGAGATTCAGATTAGTAATTTATTTACCGTGCAATTGTTATGTGTTTTATACGAACCCATAACACTCGGTGCACTATCAGTGGCAAGATGAGCGATTACACTACTGCGACGCTATTCATGTATATTAGTTATATCATTAAACAATATATAACTTACGATTATACATCTATAAATCATATAAAGATTACATTTTAGGCACTCTTATATCTGTAAATCTAATATCTATACTAATGTTATAAAGAGGTAAAGTTTGTGAGTTTGTGACGTTGAGTTTGTGAGGTTGTGACGATTTGAAAAAGTTTTTCAATTTTATATAGCTTGTTTATCGAGGATAATTATAGGCTATAAAATATCATTACGCTAAGACAGATAAGAGTGGAGAATCAACATAAAATATTTAAAAATCAGGGTTTTTTTTTTCCTCTTGAGAGCCTCCGCTGCGTGTTAGCGTTAGCCCAAAAATCTGTTCCATGCGAACGAAGTCGCGGGCAGAGGCTAGTGTTCAATAAAATCAGTTCAATAAAAAAGAATGATTCTATATCAATACCCCTATGTTTTATAAAGGAGTAGACCTAATAAAAACCATACTTCAGTA
This sequence comes from Antheraea mylitta, assembly GCA_014332785.1. Lineage (NCBI taxonomy): Eukaryota > Metazoa > Arthropoda > Insecta > Lepidoptera > Saturniidae > Antheraea > Antheraea mylitta. Next base: position 9,058,478 of record JACEII010000031.1, on the reverse strand, counting down.
GTTTGTTTTACTTTACCAGAATAGAACTAATTGCGAGTTTTGTCTTTGAAATGAAAACCAACATACGACCTGACTATGTCAAGGATTCTAGTATGTAAACTATAAACAAAAACATCCTAACAGGTGGCATACCAGATCGTATCAACGTTCGAGGCTACCCTGGCCTGGTCGGTTGTATAGAGCAAGTGGAGCTCATGAGCACCGGTCGAGGTCTCAACCTTGGACAGGTTGCTGTCGCGGGCAGGAATACGCAACGATGCAGGGAGTAAGTATTGTTTTTACTTCCATTTTATTTATAATTACTCATATTCAATCATCAATGGTGATGTAGGCTGAATATTAGATTCGTAAAAAATCCCAAGTATGCAAACTCTTACCTAATAAAAATTTAGTACGATCGCAATAGATCGTTATAATTTGGGTGTCCTCAATCGAGAGGAAGAGATAGTGATTAATATTATATTTTTCTTAAGCAATACGAGGTATTTATTAGACTCGTTAACCTATATTTATTGTTAGGAATTTTTACTCAAATATATTCACAAATTTTCATGTGATCGAGAATGTTTTATAAATGTAGTGTTTTAGTATTAATATTAGGATATGATAAAATACATAGTTATTTATTATACAGTATAAAACAAATAATTTTCCAATATCCGATATGGCTTTATAAAATATCTCTATATTAAACTACGTCTCGGGCGGATATTGTTTTTCCTTGAGTTAGCGTACATATCAGTTGCAGCATCTTCCAGCGGGCTATTATTAAAAGATCAGAAAATTGCATTTCAATTTCCGCTTTATGTACGCTTTTAAGTTTTAATTAATGGATACAAATTACACTAGCAATACGTTCAACGTAAAAAATTAATCCACTTTAAGTGGTACATATAACATTGTTTCCATATTTGATAAATCTTCTACAGAAAACGTCAAATTTGAATAATATTTTTACTCCATCAAAGTTAATTAAAAATAATTATTTGAAAAGTTTTTGATAATGTAAAAATACATTGTAATTGTACATTCAGTTAAAACTTTACATATGAGTATTTCATTTCATTCGTGTTTATGCATTATAATTTTTTTTATCGAGTTCCATTCCTTGCATAAACTATATTGAAACAGAAACGTCGGGATATATCATTATGACCAAACACATTTGTCACTCTAATTACGATTTTAGTAAGTACAAAGTTTTAGTAGAAATTATTAAAAGTATCTGCTTCGAAACAAATAATTTGGATTATGCTCAAGCTATAATGTAAATTAAAATGTCAAGTCATTACGATAAGCAAAATAATGGCAAAAAGTTTGGCATTACACATAAATATACAATGCTATCATTGCTTTTCTAAAGCTTGATTAAGGCTGGTACATACTCTGAATACATTTTGAAATCGATGTGTACCCATTTCTCAGCTCTTGCGAAATACGTTACTATTGGGCGGTTTCAATATATATTTTGTAGTACCGTTAGCCTATTCCGTTCGAAAATGTATCGAATAAGCGTTTTTTGCTTACAAATACTACATACAGTTCCATTTTATGAAATTACATTTTAAAGTAAAACTAGTGAATGCCAGTTGAAATTCAAAAAATTACACGTCACGAATGCCCGGTTTCCGAGATACTCGATTAAACTACCGATAGTTATTGACTCAACAAAAATATCCATAAGATAAACTGTCAAATAAATATCTAAAATCAACATATTTTCAATGAGTTATTTACATTTAGCTTAAATTTGAAGCATAAAAGTGCAGACAGGAGACTGGGGTGGTAGACAATAATATCTGAACAATGGAGTATTCTCAGAAAGTAAATCATTATCTAAGTATAAATTTTCGCTCGAACTATTAAAGACGTTTCGAAGAAACCCATTACAGATTAATAAATAGAAGATTTACTCAGTATTAAATTTATCTATATGAATTGTAAGTTGTACCACTGCGTGTAATTTTTTATTGTTTGCTATATTGTTATAAAAAGTTTCTCATGTCTGTCATGAGACTATCTTCATGCTAAATTTTATTGAGGTCGGTTCGACTAAATTATTAAATTAATACATTTATTAATAATATTACTATGGGGTAATATGGGTTAATATTCTATCGTAGGAATTCGAATAGATCTAATGGATAGTAAAACTAATTCTGTCAAGGTACAACATACGTTGAAAAATGTACATTTAATAAATTCATAATCTGTGTGAAAGATATAGATACTTGTTCTTAAAATGTATTAATCATAATAACAATATTTTCATGCTAACCTCGGATTGTCCAGTTCAATGTTCCCCGATGTCTACCCGTACTTTGAAGAAATCGAAGTATTCGAATCTCCCCCACCAAGATATTTTTTTAATACCCAACAAAAACTGATATCCACATTTTATTTACATATCCTAGTACCGTCCATAATTTGCATGTTGTTATCGAAATATTTCCTTTTCTTCAATAATAATACCTGCTAAATACAAAGCAACAGGTAAGTTTATATAAAGTTGTGATAATTTAGAAGTATAAAATGTTACAAACAAATAATATAAACTTGATGTGATAATAGTTCAGTGAATAGCGTATTTAGGCACCGCATTGATGGATGTAAGTTCTACTTCTTGCAATTGGGCCTAAGCTTTAGGTGAAGGAAAACATTATAACGAAACCGTAACCAACTGTGGTTATACTGATAAATATGAGATACAGTACGGAAACTACCTATACATGCTCGAAAACGGCACACTCACACAAATATGCGCATTGAAGAAAGGTTTTAAAAAATATTCAATGGACAGCACCGCGAAAACCACTTAGGGGTCTCGTCGATATGCATGTTTGTGTGAGTGTACCGGTACGAGCGTTTATAGGTAGTTTCTGTACTGTCTCATTTTTTTATATATATCATAGGAGTCAAACGGACAGGTGGGCCACCTGATGTAAAGTGATCACCACTGTCCATAAACACTAGCAACTCCAGAGAAGTCGCAACTGTGATGCCAGCCTATGTTGGTGAGAAAGGGGGGAGGGTGTAGGGGAAGAGAGGGAAGGGAGAGCGAGGGAGTTGGGGCTCCTGCGCTCTCACTGAGCGAACAAAACGTAACAATACAAGCACTTTTACTTCACGTCGGATTTCTGTGAGAGGATGGTACCAACCCGTGCGAGCTGACCCATTCATGGTGAAACCAGTTATAGCATCAACGTGGCTCTTATATATATATATTTACTGACTCGTAACGTTGTGACAGAACTTTTTCTAAATCCGCTTGGCTAGCTATTACCCTCGAGTTGAAAGTCTGTCACCAAAAATCTATTGTTATGTTCCGATAGTAACACTCGAGAACTAGTCTGTCTGGGTTAAAGCGTCTTTATCATCTTGGATCACATAGTCACGTAATGTCAGGTGAATATTGTGGTCGAACACTAGAACAAATAAAACATTAAAAACATGTTGTTCTATGATAAAGTAATAAATTTTATAGACATTAGCATACCTCAGCATGTCTATTAGGTAATACAATACTTATACTAATATTATAAAGAGGTAAAGTTTGTGAGTTTGTGACGTTGTAGGGGGTAATATCAGGAACTACTATTCCGATTTGAAAAATTCGTTCATTGTTATATAGCTCATTTATCGAGGATGGTTATAGGTTATTTATTATCACATTAAGACCAATAGGAGCGAAGCACCAATAAAAATCGGGGTTTTTTTCCTCTTGAGAGCTTCCGCTGCGTGTTAGCATAAGTCCAAAGTAACTATTCCACGCGAACGAAATCGCGGGCAGAGGCTAGTCATTTATATGAAAGCACATAGACTTATTTATGTACAGACATAAAATTACTATAAAATATAAAGTGTCAGCTCATTTCATGGAATGAATATCTATGAGAAACTTGTATAAATAATATAGGAGTTTCTTGTCTTTGCTTAAATAAAATTATAGAAGTCTATTAGACTTTGGAATTTGGAAACAACGAATAATAAGTAAATATATTCCTAAGTATCATATAAATGTTTTTTGTATATCCTGTTAAGTCGAAGTAATAACAGAATCAGAATGTTTACATGATTATATTTCTTATCCAATTAATTAGTTACGCTATAGTTCGTCGATAAAAGAAAAAAACATGGATGAACAATGTTTATGGAAGTTTCTTTAATGTATTGCAGTAAAAGATAGAGTTCTTCTTGTTTATGTTATATGCGTATGATTATTTCTTATTAAAAACTTTCGTCTTATCTGTGTTTTAAAAGTTAAATAGCAGGATTACAATGAATTATACAAATGCCGTCTGTGTGTTCTATACAGAAGATGATTGAAGTTATTAAAGTTACAAGTTCTCTGTTTATGTCGAATAATTCTGTATTTAATATTACTAGTTAGGTTTGTGCTTATTATATGGTAGATCATCTAGTGTCTTCTTCTTCTTCCTAGCGTTTTCCCGGCTTAGTGCCAGGGTCCTCTTTCCTAATAGACTTCCTCCACTTTGCCCGGTCTTCGGCATCCTTGTGTGTGAGGTTATTGTCCCTTAAGTCCGCCTTCACCACGACCAGCGTTTTTGGGCCTGCCGCGAGACCTCGGGCCTTGTACAGTCATGCTGAGGCATCTATTTCCGATGTAGTCTGGCGGTCTGCGACTTACGTGGCCATACCAACGGAGTCGAGTCTCTTGCAGCTTGTATGCGATGTCTCGGACTACAACGCTACCACGGATGTGTTCGTTTCGAATGCGATTTAATCGCGTAACGCCACACATCCATCGCAGCATCTTCATCTCAGTGACATGTAGCTGTAGGACATGTCTGCCTAGGACCGGCCACGTTTCGCTACCATACAACAATACTGGACGGATGATGCATTTGTATACCAGACCTTTTAACTTCACCGGTATCCTTTGATCACATAGAGCGCCAATGACTTCTCGCCATTTCGCCCAAGCGGCGCCTATTCGAGATTGGACGTCGTGATCGATTGATCCGGACTCGTGTATCACAGACCCTAGGTACTTGAAGCTGCTGGTCGTCGCAACGCCTTACCAATTTTTAGGGATTCGGAATCCGTGCTACAAGCCATGTACACGGTCTTCGCAACGTTGAGGGTAAGGCCACCGTTCTCCAGAGCCTCATTCCACCGGTTTACTTTGTCCTCCAGTCTCTGCTTATTGTCGTCTATCAGCGCAATGTGGTCGGCATAGATCATCTATAGTGTATATATATTATATTGTCGTGTGAAAAAAATGTACAGATACGCTAGAGAAGCGCTGATAAACAAGGAAGACATGTATAAAAATAAAATAGAATCCTAATCGACACCCTCAACAGATAATTCAAATACACGTGTATGTGTTTAACTGACATATTTTTCAACTATTAACACATGTATTTTTTTAATTTTCAGATATACTCGCTACTAATGCAACGTCAATTCTACGAACGAACATTTTACGAAGTCTTTACATTATAAGAAACCTTATTGTCTCTTGATTTATATTTTATACATAACTATATTTTCGTAAATTTAGTTTATCGAATTACAGTGTGTTTTACATATTTTATCTTATCTATAAAGTATTTGCTAATAAGTTGCAATTATATATAGAGATTTATCAAACTGTAATGTTACATGTTTTAGTATTAAGTATATTTCAATCTGGACAATAGTTAGCTTAGTTTATAGTTAAAAGTGTTTTAATAAATATCACGTGATCCATTGTTTCGCGTATAATAGGGGTGCTCTGTCGAGCGATGTTTTGGTGCCATAAAGTCGAATGAATCGTAGTTAGGAACCTATTTACTAATGAGACGCCTTTATAATATAACTCCGTATTTGATTGCTTCTTTTCCAAGAATGTCTGGCAGATTTATAAGCTCCGTATGAACTGTTTACTTTCAAAATATTGACTTCAAGTTCCCAGTGATAAATGAAATAATGATTTATGTGCCAAACGTGACATTTTAATTGTTAATTTTATTTTTGTCATCACTGCCATTTTTTCCCCTTTAACGCTTAAGTAAACGATTGTTTTGATACGTGAACCATTTTAAACAATATCTGAATGTGGTATAGATATCGTGGTGGCATTTAATTTGAGTAATTTGATCGCTTTTTTTTTGTAACAGAATACATGGACAGCGTATTTGTTACATTTAAGCTACGTTAAGTATATATTAACAAACTATGTGCATATAATAATACTTTCAATAATGACATTTCCAAAGTACTGATGTAGAGCGTCTCGGATATATTCTACGTCCTATGAAATGTTGTAATCTGACCTATGTCTTATCTCCTTACATACCTATTAAGTGGTTGAAAACTACTAACAATAAAAAAGAAAACTTTCATTATAAATTTTGTTTTATTTTTCATACCTTTTTGATTTTTTCAAAGAAATGTTATAAAATTAATTCAAGTTCCCATATCTTCAATACTCTCATATGTACTATTTATATTAATTTAAATCCTGTATTCTTTGAAATATATTGCAAAAATATGTCGAAAGAGAAACATAACATACATTACTATAATTTTAAATATCTCTCTTTAATTAATGTTTGTGGACTTATCTATAAGTTTCCTGCTGATTTAAGTAAATCTTTTGAAAACTTTTAAGCAATCTTTACATTTTTTTCCATATCATTATAAGATGTCAATATATAGATAATAACTAATATCCGAAACATATATGTGAACCAAGCATACATATCTCAACAACTTGTGTATATATATATATATATATATATATATATATATATATATGTTTCATCAACCCAGGTATGTATGAATAGTTAGCTTAGGTCGCGAATTGCATGTATCAGACAACAGCCCAAGCCGAAGTGTGCCGTGTACCCTCGAGCTAGTTGAGAAATAAAATCGGCTGAGTGCCTTAAGCGCTCGCCTTAGTAGTCGGGTGAAGTTAAGACCTTGCTGGGCCAATGAGTTCGAAAAAAAAAATTATAATTAACTCTTAAAAAGCGGTATTAATATTTTCCTTAGATGGCAAGCTCTCTATTTATATAATGATTATAGACTATTAAAAATAAATTAATGTTATCTTTATATTGGAATAGTATAAAAAAACGTCTGTATCATGGCGAGTAGTCTGCAGAGCTATTTAATTTAATATTTTCTTTCGTTTTTCATAACCGAACCACGCACGCTGTGCGTCGGTGTTAGTTTTAAGGTAAATCCTATCTGGGCACGGACTAAAAAGTTCGCAACTTCTTATCTTTGCCGTACTATGAAACTGTGGAACAATCTCCCGGCCAGTGTGTTTCCTCCTTCCTATAACATGGTGTCTTTCAAGCGTAACGTGAAGAGACATTTTCGAAGGCCTGTATGACAGCGGCTACCGGCGACGGACGGCGTGTCTCGATGGTCGAAGTTGTTTTTTGAATTATACTGTGCTCACCATCAGGCACAATGCAGTCACTTTGCTGTACTACAATAAGAAAAAGCTTAAATGGCATTAAAATCAAAATCAAAATATCCTTTATTGAGTTTAGTCCCTGAGAAGACGCTTATGAACGTCAAAGCTAGGGAATAACCGGCAAGAAACTCGATCTGGTTTATGTCATCATGTTATATATTTTCACAAAACATAAATAGTTACATTCATTATTAGTGGATGCACAGAGAGGCGTCATTTCTAGGCATCACAATCGTTCACATATTAATTCACACTTAATAGCCTTTAGATATTAAAACCCGCTTTACAAGGTCCTTGAACTCGCTATCTGGCATTACGCTTGTCTATTAAAATAATATTAATATTTGAGTATTTTCTAAATAGTTTGATGTACAGATCAAAGGTAAGGCAATTCATGTATAATTAATGTTTTCTCTCTAATAGAAGTATCGCAATACAATATTACTAAGCTAAAAATGCAGATTTGATCACATAAACCATCAATAACTGTTACGTTAGGGAATTTTCATTATATAATATTCCATGTTTTCGTTTAACAAAATAAGTGATTTATAAAAAAATTCTTATATTTTTCATTAATATAAATTATAATTACTATTATAAACCAAAAAGTAATTACAATCACTAAGATATAGTACATCGGCAGTTGTTGTTATGTCAGCTTCATCTCGAAACCGTGAGCGACAAATCAATATTCACTATGACGGACTCAGTCGAGCACAGACCCCCTTTATCTCGCTCGGTTATTAAATTTATACAGGCTGATTCCCGATCGCGACCATTCTAAGCACGCCACTATAGCGGTGACGCATCTGGTATTAAGGGTCACAATCCCAAAGGGCCAAAGTTATTTTGTCTCACCACCCAACAAAACATTTTGTATTTCTTATGGTTACATACCTTTAAACTATAACGACTATAACTTGCGACGTCTCTGATGTCGCTAGTGTCTATGGACGGTGGTGATCACTTAACATCATGTGACCCACCAGTTCGTTTGCCTCCTTTGATATAAAAAAAAAATAACGATTAGTTAAATTCTAAATAAATAAAATTCTCATACGATTATAATATCACCGTTTCTTTAGATTAATTTTTATTTTATTATTCCTAATTAGCTGTGCCCGCGACTTAGTCTGCATGAAAATTATATTATAAACACAGGGATTAATCAAATCATGGGATTATATTGTGTATTAAAACTCAACATCGGCGATTTAATTGGCTTCCCCTTTGTGATCGATTTTGTTCTCCGAGACGCAGCCTGGCACTACAGCATTTAGTTGTACTTCATGTTTATTTGAAAAACATAACAGCTACGTTCATTTCTGAGGGATGCACAGTGACAGGTATTAAGTTCCAAATATCATTTAATACATTTCATTCCATATATTATTATATAGGTGGTAGCGTCACGCTGAAGCTACTCGTATCACTGGTTTCAGTAATAGTTCGGGTTGGCTCGACCGGAGTAGTACCATCCTCTCGTAGAAAACCGACGTGAAGTAATAGTGCCTGTATTTCGTTTCGTTTCATTCAGTAAGTGAGAGCGGTGCCGGAGGCCCACCTTACCCTCTCCTCTCTTTTTGCCCCTCCCGCCCCGTCCCCTATTCCCCCAAATACTGGTTGGCAACGCTCTTTCGATTACCATGGTGCTGTTAATGTCTATGGACGGCGGTGATCACTTACCGTCAGGTGACCTTTATTTATTTTTTTATTAACGTGGGGAAATCCCTAAGGGATACGCTACCCTCCCGGGGGAGATCTTAGGTTATGTCCGATTCGCACGGACTAAAACCCCACGGTGTACCGTCCGCCGCATGGTAGGGACAGCTAGGGTTCGAGCATGCTCACTGACCTGATAAACTGCCCCTGCGGCAGCCTGGCATATGGATGCCAGGCTTCGCCCTACTATAGAGAGGCTACTGGGTACACGACCAGCAGCCTCCCCTCTTCAGCCTCACCCGTGCAACGAGGAGATGGGGGGCCCCGCCCCATCCCCTCAGGTTTGACGACGGTTTTAGGAGAGACGGGCATTACGCCTCGCCCCTCCCGCTGCTCTTCTTTGACGAAGAGGACCACTTCTGGGATCGACCTCCCAGGCCCTCTCCGCCTCCTCCTTCTGTGAGATGACGGTCTCGCAGAAGGAGGCCACAGCAGCCCAGACGTCCTCGCTACCGAGCATGGCCGAAACCATGCCCGGCAGCGAGAGATCATCCCCCACCGTCGCAACCAGGGCGCGGCGCTGATCGCCCCACGCGGCGCACTCCGAGAGTGTGCTGCGCGGTGTCCGTCTCAGTGCCGCACTCGTGCCATGCGGCGGTGGTCTCCCTGCACGCTATCCGGTGCAAGTACCAACCGAAGAATCCGTGCCCGGTCAGCACCTGCACCAGACGGTACGTCAGGAAGCTCCAGCCCCTATTCACCCAGGCCGACAGGACCGGGCGGACGGCGTCTATGGAAAATCTTTCGTAACGCTCGTCCGCCAGGTGTCAGCCCCACCTCTCTATTTGCTCGCTGCGGGCTGTAGCACCCCGAAAAATCGGAGCGCCTCCCGTATTACTCCATGCGGCAGGCTGTTGTAGGCGCTGGCGATGTCCAGTAACACCGCCAACAGCCTCTGACCCCGGGAGGTCGCCTGCGCAGAGAGCGCCTTCAGGAGGCTCAGGACGTCCAGTGTTGAACGCCCCGACCAGAAGCCGAACTGCGCGTCGGACAAGTTCGGCCCTACGTCTTCCAGGTGCAGGACGACCCGGAAGGACCGCCAGGTGACCTGCCTGTTCGTTTGCCTCTTATGATATAAAAAAAAAAACATCGAATTGTTCACATATTGAACCACCCTATAATAAGAGCTCTCTTGTGTTTTCTTATAAGTAAGATAAACAATCATATATACAAAATGTGTTATATATATCCTATATCTTACTCCGATGTATAAACTATTATCATACCAAATTTCATAAAAATCTGTCCAGTAGTTTTTGCGTGAATCCCGTACAAACGACAGACAGACAACAATTTTAAAAACTTTAAAATTTTTAATGTACGGATATCGTCCCGTTAGGCTTTTATTGTGTGTATAGGTATGTTATATTATTACTATTACATTAATTTTGGGGTCAACTCGCAATCATCAATACATATTTTTTTATATCTTTGAGGGCAAACGAACAGGTGTGTCACCCGATGTTAAGTGATCACCACTGTACATAGACATTAGCAACACCATGAGAGTCGTAAGTGCGTTGCCAGCCTGTGTTTGTGAGAAAGGGGAGTTTAGTGGGTGGTAGCGGGTGAGCGGTGAAGGTTAGGGGATGTGGGTATCCGGCGCTCTAACCGAACAAAACGCAACAATGCAAGCACTGTTACTTCACGTTGGTTTTCTGTGAGAACACGCTGACACCAGTAATAAGTTTCAGCGTGGCTCTACCACCTACTAGATTTTCGAACTAACTACGCTATTGGCCTAGCAAGGTCTTAATAGCTTCACCAGACTACAATCAAACTATAAAACACCCATTCATTATTTTACTACTAAAAACCATGTCTCTCTTTTCTATTCCCCGTCCTACAGGCGTGTGTCTTTTAGCTTTAGTAAATAATAAGCTTCTAATGTTACATGGTTTGTTTTTATTTATTAAAATTAACAATGTAAAATTTTAATCATATCAGGAACGTTTATTTTTTATATCGATAAATAACTCAAGCTATATACAAATTATATGAGAATGTATTAAATTGTAGTTGAAAATTTAACGACAAAATAATACATGCATAATGTGCAGTCATGAACATATTTTGATACTTATGTTCTTGTACCAATTACTAAACAGCTACATTTTATAAGGTTCATAATAAAAACAATAATACCTACTATACAAATGTGTACAATATACGTTAGGATGCTAAGGTGAGATACCTTCGACGTAACTGTAGGATATTTCGTATTCAGATTTATTTTTGGTATTCTTAAAAGTGTCTAATTGGCGATGTACTTTAAACGTCGCCCGTATATTCAATGAATATTTTGTAACAAAATAATTTCCATAAATTTCTCCTAGAAATGTTGTTTGAATTTGATGTTTCAATACAACAAGATTCTTGACATAATAATAAAGGATTTTTCCGCGTATAATTTCGAAGTACTTCATTATACTCTTGAAATGAATACAAAATTATATTCAGATTAATGAGGCGTTGATATATTTTTACTCAGATAATTGGAAGAATAGCTTAATTGACGTGGATTTTTAATTTTACTACTGAAACCTAGATAAGTTATCGTAAATAGTAAACAATTTATTTAGAATCTTTTTAGTAGTATATACGCATAGTTATATTTGTGTCATGAATAGATTACACTTAGTAGACATAAAAAAAACCTTTCTCGTATATATAAAATAGACTAGTGTAAGCAAATAACACACGATATAAACTGTAGGAAAATAATGCAATGGAACGGCGCCCTTGAGTGTGTTGTCATATGCTTTTGTGCATTAAGCGCTCGCCCAGAAAAGTCCGGCAAAGTGGTAAAGGCCCATCAAGCCAACTGTGTATGTCATTTCGAAAAAAAAAAGAAAGAAAAACGTAGTGGAAAAGACACTTTTGTTAGTTAAATGTATATTCTATATGATCTTAATACGTATATTAACCGTAATATTTGTAAGTGTAGATATTTGAACATGAAGAATATTTCCATAATATCAATTTGTTACATGTTAATTACTTAAATAATAACATACGCGTAAGAAGCTCTTTTATATAGCTAAAAAAGTAAAATAATAACATATATAAATATACATAATAAAAATATTACACACAAAAAATAGCACACTATCAACTCGACTCTTCTAATCGCAGTGATTGATAATTTATCTATATCAGACTACTATTACATACTAAATAATAAGCATCATTATTAGACGTATATATAATAATATAATATAATATCAGGTCAATTCTTCGTCTGTTCGATTCTAACCCAATTATTAAATAAAAAAAAAAAATCAAATGATCTGGTGCACCATTACATTACAAAATATTTAATTCTATGACATATTGTATGCCAGACGTTTAATTGTTTACTGGTGTAAATTGTCTATAAGACGTAAATGGGTCAACCGAACGATACCGTAGCGGAAGACATGATACTGGAGTAGTCTGGGCTTAGATTTTGGATCTCGGGATTTATGTTTTAGTAGGTGATAGAGTCAAGCTGAAACTATTACTGGTTTCAGCATTAATGGTTCGGCTCGCCCGAAGTAATACCGCCTGACCCACAAAAACCGACTTGAAGTAATAGCGCTTGCATTATTGCGTTGCGTTGTGGCGTTCCTTTTCTCCTCCATATTTCCTCTCTCCCTCCTCCCTCTCCCATATACAGGTTGGCAACGCACTTGAGATTTCCCTAGTGTTGCTAGTGACTATAGACGGTGGTAATTACTTAACATCAGTAGCCCCACCTGTTTGTTTGCCTCCTTTAATATAAAAAAAGATAAGAGTGACCTAATGAGACAGAAGCAATTATCACTGAGTTACTTCTTGAGCTGCTGAGATCTTGGTTGGAGTAGTCCTATAGATACTTTACCTTATTAGGAGTAGAGGCAACAATCACAGGCTAAGTGCCGTTGGTGATACCGTAGATGGATGTCACGTTAGAGATATTTCTATGCTTAGTATCAGTACTAGGATAAAGTTTTTTTTTTTGTTTGTGGTGGTAAATGTAAGTATACCTCGCTAGGATACAATTTTTAAGAGTAAAATGGTAATTAGTTGAATACGTACCAATTTATTACAAATATCATTGGATTTATTATAATAGCAACAACGATCGCAGTTAATGTACATATATAATTATGTATATATCGCACACCTAGTTAAAGACTCGCGCAACTCGAAATTACTCCAAAATTACTTATAACCGGAATCTGCGTTCAAAACCACATAATCTCCACTGACTCCTGTAGAAATAGTTTCATAAATAAAATGACGATGGCCCTATAACTTAGTATTGCCGACTAGCTTGGTCCACTCCCCCCGCCAACAACACTGACGCATTACCAATTGCAACATGTTAGCCGAAGGGATAGGTGCTGTTAGTACACGTAAAGATCGGATTATTTCGAGTTGAGCGTGTATACTTGATTAACTGCGTTTTGAAGACGTAAATTATTTTTAGTTAGGTTGGTCTTCGTGGTCGAACTTGTGATAAACTAAGACTGATTTTTTAACTATTTTCACTTAGTGTTTGTTTACAAATGTAAGTATATTTTTTTACTAATTGAAAATGGTTTATTATTGTTCAAATTATTTGAGTTAGTCGAGTATTGTTGGTTAAATAAAAATCGCCCTTATTATCGCAACAATAGCTGCTACGGCTTTTTTAATATAGGAATATTTTGTATTATAGTTGTATTTGTCCCCGTCATATAAAAAAATATTATTAAGAAGTGTCAACTTCGAGTTGTGTATATTTTTTGAGTTAGTGTAGTCTTCGAGACTAATTCAATTTAATGATTTATTTTTCAGAAGATGAAAGGTCGTGATTTACTTTTACTAAAAAAGGCTATGGCAGCTCGTTCAAATGAATCTGAGTACAATGATGTAGAACTGGAGCCTCAAGAATGCACACCATCGCCTTCAATTAGCACTACAATTGTTAAAAACTTCATAGCAAATAAATTAGTGGGCAATGATAACGAGCTAGAGCTTCACGAGAACACACCGAGTATGCCGACACATTTTACGAGTCCCACGATCATTAGAGAAATTGTACCAAGTGAACCAGAGGGCACTGATATGGAAACGGACCCAACACAGTACACACTAACATCTTCTACAAACAAAAAAGAAATTGAAGAAATTTTAGCGAATCACAAAGGGGAGTTAAGAGAGAACTCAAAGTCGCCACATTCAACGTCAGCCAGATCTCAAGTGAAACCATCATATTTTATTTCACCAGATAACAGCGAGAGTAGCGATTTTGATGATCGATATTCGTGTTAGAGTCTGCAAGACATTCTTTAAAGCTACACTTGATATCAGCGATCAATGTATTAAAACTGCTCTTTCTAAACGACAAGAAGGTGGTTTTATAGAGGATGATAAAAGAGGCAAGCATGGAAATCATTTCAAAATAGGAAATGAAATAAAAGAAAGTGTTGTCAGATTTATCAACTCTATCCTCAGAACAGAGTCTCATTATCTTCGAGCACAAACTACAAGGGAATTTATCACAAGCGAAAAATCACTTGCGGACTTATACCGAGATTATAAAGATCTACGGGGAAATGAAAATTTACCATTTGCTACATCAACAACTTTTCGTCGTGTCTTTAATACACAATTTAATATTTCTTTTCATGTCCCAAAAAAAGATGCGTGTGACCTTTGCGAAACATTCAATAATTCAAATGAAGAAGCAAAACGAAACCTACAAATGGCTTATGGGCAACATTTAAAAGAAAAAGTATTGTCTAGATCAGAAAAGGATGCTGACAAGGAAATGACAGATGTACTTTTTTAATTAATGTAATTTTTTAATATCCATTTCGATACAATTAATTTATGTTTATGTTTTAACAAACCTATTCGTAGGTTTATAGGATTTTTCTAAAAATTTTTAAAAGTTTTGTTTCTTTGTAACCTAAATAAAGGTAATTTCTTTTTTAAGATATTTGTTTTACTATGACAATCGTACAGAAAATAAATTCAATATAATATAGATACACTACTATTCTTGATGAATACTAGATAAATAAATACAAAATAATAGTGCACTAATTAAAAAAAAGCCATTCATATGAGCTCAATTCGATTTAGTAAAAATATTAAACAATGATTTTGTCATAAATACCAACCTAACTCAAAAAACTAAAATTATAAAGTGTTACTGTTATTTGATGGAAGACCATTATCATAATAAATATTTACGTAAAATAATGAACGAAAACATATAACAAAGTTTTTAATATACTAAATAGAAATGAAGTGAAACGTTTTTTTCGATTTCTGAAAAAAGTGATATTTAGAGTTGAGCTAGTCTTTATCTAGGTGTGCGATATGTAATTATGTATATATCTCCACCTTTGAATTATTAGGTGTAGTTTCGTTGTTCCTATTAATAGATTTTTTAAGCTTATAAAATATTGAGCTACATTTAAAAATTAAACAATTTATTTATATGGCCATTGAACACCCCGTAATAGGCGTGATCTAATTCCTTGAATACTGCAGTCGTCCAACCAATTCACACACTTTTTTTCAGTAGCATAATAAATAGCATTAGGTATCACTGTAACGAATGGGTCAAGCATATCTGGACGCAATACTAAGTAATCGTTATCGCCCTTTGTCTCGACGTAAGGACGGTCATAAAGAGCTGATTTCTTATGAACTAAAGCGGTCTTACGCTCCTTCTCATCTACAGATGCATGTTCATGTCTTAAATTATTCGGATCATGTGTGGTCTGATGTTCATTTCTTCTTGCACCGCTAACGCCCTTAATAAAAACTTTGTACAATTGTCTCGCTTTTCTCAAACTCGAAAGATCTGATTTTCTATCAAATCTGCGTCCCGGATAAGATAAATGTTCCATTATTTTACTCATGTTTGGTTCATTAATTAATGTTTTTTCTATGTTCTTTAAACGTTCAAGTGAAGCGACTAATTTAAGTAATAATATAAGGAGAAAAACGTGTACCTGTAACAATCACAATAAATAAATTGAATCAAATATAATGTATAAAATATAGCTAGATCAATGCACACTTTTTTTTCGATCTGACTACGCTATTGACCTAGCAAGGTCTTAACAGTTTCACCGGACTACTAAGGCGAGCGCTTGGAGCACTCAGCCGATTTTATTTGACAAGTAGCTCAAAGGTGCACGGCATACCTCGGCTTAGACTGTTACCTGACACGTGCAATGCGCGACCTATCTTTTTTTTTTACGTGGGGAAATCCCTTATGGATACCCACCCTCCCTGGGGAGAGGGCGGGTTATGTCCGACTCGCACGGACTAAAACCCCACGGTGTACGTCTTCCGCTGTTGTTGGGGCGACACGAGATCTCTATAGACTTCATCGTGCCGCCCCAGCGGTGTGGCCCAGCGGCAGAAGTGCCACCGCCCAGCCTCGTCTTGTAAGGAGACAGCCGGATACACACCGGCCGTCTCCTTCTCGTCTGCCGGACCTGTGCAATGGGAAGGTGGGGCCCCAGCCCCACCCGTCCCTAGGTCCGGCTACGGTGGCGGGAGGAGGCGGTCAAACTGCTGCCTCCTCCTGCCTATCCTCCTTTGGTGGAGACGGCCGCTTCGCGGATCGTTCTCGCGGACCCTCTCCGCCGCCTCCTTCTGCGAGACGACTTCCTCGCAGAAGGAGGCAACTGCGTTCCAGACATCCTCGCTACCGAGCAAGGCCGCGACCACGCTCGGCAGCAAGAGGTTCCCTCCTACCGCCGCAGCCAGAATGCGGCGCTGCACCTCCCACGCAGCACACTCAGACAGTGTGTGCTGCGCGGTGTCCGGGTCAACGCCGCACTCGTGGCATACAGCGGTCGGTTCCCTGCGCGCTATTCGGTACAGGTACCAACCGAAGCATCTGTGCCCGGTCAGCACCTGCACCAGACGGAACGTCAGGGAGCCCCATCGACGGTTACACCATTCTAGCAGGACCGGGCGGACGGCGTCGATAGTGTATCTACCGTACTGCGCGTCCGCCAGGTCCTGCTTCCACCTCTCCACCATTTGACGCCTCTCTACCTTCCTCCTCTCCTTTATTTCTTTTGGAGCCGGAGGCTCCCCTGACCGCTTTTTTTATGAATATACGGCGGCCAGCACTTGCGCCTCCAGCTCCCAGGGAAGGGAGCCAGCCAGCACCATGGCCGCCGCCGCGGACATCGTTCGGTACCCTCTTATCGCCCTCAACGCCACGGTGCGCTGTGCATTTCGCAATGCGCGGACATTTGTGGCACTGAGGGCGTCTACCCACAACGGTGCCCCGTAGGAGGCCATGGCCTGGATGACCCCCATGTAGAGGCGACGGCAGGTGGCACCCGGTCCCCCCGTGTTGGGGAGGAGTCATCCGAGTGTCCCTGCCGCCCTGACTATTCGCGGTCCGAGCCCCTTAAAGTGGGGCTCGAACCGCCAACGTCCGTCCAGGGTGAGGCCCAGGTATTTCATATGGGTCCCCACCCTGACACGAACGCCCTCCACACAGATGTGGGCCCCCGGAGGTGGCCCCCGCCGAGGCCCGTGAAACATAAGGGCCTCGGTCTTATTGAGGGCCACCTCGAGGCCCAACATGCGCGACCTATCTGAGCTAACATAAGCTAACTATTCATATATACATATATATATGAGTTGTTGAAAAATATATGTGTACCAAGCGTACATACCTCAACGACTTTTTTGTATATTTCGTATCGGATAATTTTCTGAACAATTTCAGTTCGATAAGGGAAAAAAATAAAACCTTTTTCCATTTTCATGTGTAGGTAAGCGTGTATGCGTGCACGTGTGTGGAGGTGATATGTGTAATGTTATCGCAGTGATGTAAGATTTTGTGTCACTGTATCGCACGAATCAATCCACACATGCATACTACGTTCAAGGTGTAACTTGAACAAAATATCGTAACATATAGTAAGACCTATGGAACTACACGGAATAGACTAACACATAAATTGAAATATCTATTAATGGCCAATGTACTGCTTGATTTCCCTTCCAATTTTTTAATATAAGAACCCTATTCTGTATCAAGTATTATAAATATCAAGAATCAACTAAGTCTACAGAATTCCCTCCGATAATAGCATTGTCAATATGTTGTAAAACAGATAAGTCAAGTTCCCATACGAAATATAAGAGTAGTTGAGAAGAGGTACCAGGCCTTGCCAGGCCAATAGCGTAGTCAGTTCGAAAAAAAAATGATACGTCCAATCTTACATATTTAATTTTGTTTGAATTTAGCGACTAATTATATTTAGCAAACCAATCATAAACATTAGTTGTTGCACCATATTTAAATGCTTAAATATCATCTGAAAGTATGTGATGTGATGTGATAAGTGACGTAAATACAGTAATAAACTGTAATAATCAACAAGCGGTACATCGTTTAGATGTGTAAGAATCAAACGCGGGTTCAAAATCGAGCATTGTGGAACGCCAGTTCGAGTGCACGTTCCCTAAATCCCTCGCATAACAACTATTGTTTGCAATATAATTGATTGTGAAATTGTGCATGGCGCTTGTAATCCCACTCACTCTACATACTGCGATCATAGTGATTATAGCCGAAAGTTCTTCGGATATGGTATATTTGATATGATCAAAATCCCTCTCATTCAGTTTTACAATATTAGTAGAAATTCTTATAATAGTTTAAAATTAGCGGGTCCGTCTGACGTTGTCCCGCTGTAATAATAAAAAACCTCCACAAATTACACCTACACCTTTCTCGTAAGTCACTTTATCTACTGGTGAAAATCGCATGAAAATCCGTTCAGTAGTTTTTGAGTTAACAAACAGACAGACGTGGCACAGGACCTTGTTTTATACTGTGTAATGATGATGCAGTGCGTTAACGCCTCTGCGAGTTAAACTCTGGAACTATTGATCGTATTCTATGAACAATTTCACTAATAGAAAGCTACGTTTAGGGTGTTTTATCTTATATTCATTTATATGTATTAAACTTCAAAGTCGGAGTGGTTAGTAGCGTACAATTAAAGTGACAGTTTCTTCGAGTGTTCAACAATCATGCTGAAGCGATTTGATGAATTTAATTTTAACATAAAAGTCCATTGTGTCACGTTGTATTCTACGAAATACCAGCTTAGATTTATTTTTTAACAAAGCAAGCGGACAACAACTATTATTGTGTAAAAAAACTGTAAACATTGTCAATAAGTCAACAGCGTTTTCATTTCAAAAAAAAAAAACATTGATATTTTTCGTATATAATGAAATATTTATCAAATATATGAATTTATATACAACAGTATTCCTTTCCAACAGACATTCAAAAAGTCCATTTAGTATGACCGACATTCCATATTGAATAATAAATACTCGTAAAACAATGCAATAAATATATTCCTTTATATATTAATATGAAAAAAACTAATACCAAATATCAAGACAATTAGTTCAATTCTCGTAAGAAAAATAATCTCTCTATCAAATATAGTAATAAAGCATATTTGCAATGTAGCTAGATCTATGACTTCGCTTTTCATTACAAACGTGCATCAGGTAGTTCCACCCTGCCCTTCCTGCAAAATCTCCTCATCGAGGTCTCCCCCTAGATACGCCCTTGTGCAATTTGCCACCCTACAGCCGCACCACGTTTCACCCACCACCCCTTCGTCGAGTGTACATACAATCTAGTGCAATAGTTTATCTGTCACAAAATGAATTCTGTGCAATTGATTTATATTCAAACTAGCTGTTTCCGCGACTTCGTCCATGTGCGAAAGCGAAAGCTCTCAAAAGGAAAAAAAAGGAAGACCAGCTTTTCAACTCTATAATATTAGTATAGATATAGATAACTGTATAGAATGTTAAACTCGTTTCTATTAGATGATTATATGAAAGATATATCAATGAAATCTGATATAATTACATTTAAAATTAGTAAGTATTAATATTTGTTGATTTAAAATATAAATAAATAAAATCTTAGAAAGTCGTCTTGGTATTGTTTATTATTATGAATATATTATGTATGTGTATTATGTGTATATTAAAAGTGGCTAAAAAGTAGCTACAAAAAAACCGTTGGTACCAAAACATATTATATTACTTATTATATTCATCAGCGTTTAAGAAACCCACTGCAGGGCTATAGGCCTCTCCCCGAAGGAAGGTGTAGGCGTAATCACCACGCTAGCCTACGACGTATTGGCGATTTCAAACTCTGAGAAATCCACAGTTCTATATTTTTCCCACATACAATAGTACCACAAGAACATTTCTCAGGTTCAGATTTCCTTACGATGTTTTCCTTCACCGTCAGCCGATAGTGTAACCAATTTAAATTAGTAAATGTACGCGAATTCCGAAAAATTCGTTAGTACATGCCGGGGTTCGAACCTGCGGACATGGAAATAATGTTCCACAGGTCAAACCACTAGACCAGAACAACTTAACTGGTTCTTAACATTGATATTTAATCGTACTAATTAAGTGTAAGTAAAGTAAGTGTTTACGAAGAAATACATAGTGCACCTAACAGTGTCTTCTTTAAATTCTTATGACAGTTCCACCTCAGGACTAATAAAATCACGATATTTTTTAAATTTGCATTTTTAATAAACAATACACATTGTTGCATACGCTGTATATCAAATTATTGGGTGCCTGCTACATTAGGAGAAAAAAAAAAGAAGAAATAATTGAAACGTTTGCCAAATCTGATTAAAGGTGTTGCAGCCGTTTAAGCTTAAGTAACAAATATACATTCATACAAACGTGTAGAGTACTTAAACTATACGGATCTGTCTCCTATATATTGTTACTTCAATTTAAAGGGGAATTAATTACGCGTTGCATCTGCAAAAAAGTGTCAGATCCTGATTTTTTGGGTTATGTCCTACACGAAACCACTGTATAAACGACAGTTTTTCTTGTATTTAAATTTATATAAATGTATTTCAACTTATATTCTAAACCATGACAAAATTCATCCCATAATTACTCGTACATCACTTATTTGTTATACGCTTGGAATATTACGTTAGGACGCTTCATGCAAGTGCTGACAACAACTTTACAAAGCTTAAACTGAATCGTATGAATTATTCCGCTAACTCACAAAACACGAACATTCCTTTCCATAGGATGAGCAGGTATCGCATTAATGTTTAACAGATTACATACCTATTTTAAATTTCTATTTCTTTTTTAGTTATTTAAATCGAGAACATGTATAATGTGTTTCGATATTATATTCTCTTACGAATTAGGTAAGCTCTATATTAAAAAAAAACTAGTTTCATTTATTTTTCCTTAGGTTTTTTTTCTCGAACTGACTACGCTATTGACCTGGCAAGGTCTTAACAGCTTCACCGGACTACATTTTGCGTTAGGCAACTGCTACGCTGTAAATTGCATAACTTTATGCTGTCCTTAATAATTCTATTTCTGCCTTTTTTGTATAATTTTGAAAATGGATTTTAAATGAACTGCATATATTTACTAATTTCTCCAATATGTTTAGAATTTCAAAATTTCGTGTACTCACGACTACAAACATTGGTAATAATAGTTATATTTTTAAAATGGACCAATTTGAATAGAATATATGAAATACAAAATAACTAAAATATGGGGTGCATGCAATATATACGTAAGTAGTGAGTAAAGAACGTAGGGAGTAGCCGTCGATAAACAGCTATACACAATAGCTCTTATTCGTGCAGTGAAATAGAATATTGTCAATATCAATTATTCTCTCATATGAGTTCCATGTTTTCGTTAATGTTTATTTAAATTAAGCTAATGATCTCAGGTGGTTTCAGAAACGTGCTACCTTTAGTAAATAGATGTAAGTACTTGCGTTCTCATCAGACTATAATACAGTAGAACCTCGATGAGTCAAAACCCAAGGGAAACAGAAAATATTTTCAGGTATAGAGTTTTTAAACTTATTAGGGGTTTATACTACAGTCGCACTTTCGCCACACACCTTCTGAAAAGTCAAATCATGCTGTTTTTCGTAGTTTTCTAACCAGCCATTGCTAGCTTTAAAGTAATGGATTCTCAGCGAAGAGTTCAATGTTGCTTTCAGTATGAAACTGTAACATTGATGTTTTGGTATGAACCACGTAAATAAACATTGCTCCAAAATAGTACATTCAGCAATTTTTCGTCTTTTATCTCAAAGACATTCTCTAGATTCTCCTTTCTTCAAGAGTTCAGCATCTTTTTAAACTATAAGTATTAATGTACTTTCGTGTTTTCCAGACTGAGCTGCAATGTCTTTTAATCTATTTTCACAAATTTTATCGCTTTTAATTCATCAACATATGTTAATGTTGTTAATTTTCGTTTTGAACTCATTACTTAGGTAATTTTTATCACAAAGCACAGTTTCCTGGATAGTGATCAACAACTAATAATCCAAGTAAGCCGCTATCCTAACCACTGCAAATAAAGCTTAAATAAAGTGATCTCGAAGAATTTCAAAGAGATAATAGAGGAATGTACACTTACTGTTAACAATTAAACTTGTATTATACGTGCAATCAATCAATTACGTGAAACTTTTTGTTTTGTACATTCATTTGAAATGACCCATTGGCAGACAGTTTATGTTGCAAAGGTCATCAAAACATTTCTCTAAGTAACTGAGGGCTAATACTGAAATTATTAGTTTAAGTTATAGAGGGTGCGTATTTTAAATAATAGAGAATTTGAGGGGAAGGGAACCGGCTCTGGTCATCTCACTCCACCCCCTTGCGAAGGCGGACGAGGGAACTGGTCAAGGCGTTGTGCCTTCTACAGTGGTCTGTCCTTCAAGGCCCGTGAAGACGGGTCTGTCATTGGGGTGTTATCTTAGCTTATTGGTAATGTTTGTGCATAGCTTCTATTTTTGCCATCAAGTCTCTGGCGACATCTTGGGCTTCATGGCTTTCCAGTTTCGATATTTCATCGTTCAGATGGAATCGACAGATTTTCAGGAAGTCTTCATGCTGGAGTTTAGTGGACTCGTTAGGTTCCTCATCGGTGTCGCTCGGATGCTGGGTGTCCTACGGCTCCGCTGGGGTAACAATTTTTGTGTTTATACACGGGGGCGACTTTCTGCCGCTTCTCGGTCTGGGATCATTGGCGGGAGCCATTAGGCTGGCCGCTGTTGTTTCCTCAACTGTGTTATGCTGAGCGAAAAAGACTGTCTTGTGCCCGGCATCACCAGTTCGGGCGACGGTACTTGCTCGGTGGTTGCGTGCCTCGCGCGTAAACACGGGGCATGACTTTGAATTGTTTGAGGCGTGCGCGCCCCCGCAGTTTGCGCAGGTGGCAGGCTCGCTCAAGGGGCATTCGCATAAGTGAGCGGGGTGTGGCCCCTCGCATCTCACACTGGCAATCTTCCGGTGGCATTGGCGGGAGGAGTGCCGGAATTGCTGGCAGCGGTGACACTGCGCCGGCTTCCTCCTACCCCGCCATCCTTCTACGCTGACTTGAAACAGGAGCAGCTCGTTTACTTGATAGAAGATGCACCCAGCTCTTCCCTGCCTTCCTTCCAAATCACTCTCGTGAACGCTAGTCGGTGTAGACTCCCCGCCGGGCGACTTCTGTCGCGTCCCTGTGGGCTGCGGGCGAGAATCAGGTACGGCAGTGCGGAGTCCGGTGGGCGTAGCGGTGGTCGTCGTGGATGATTCGGCAGAGTCCAGAGGCTTGCCGGAGGTCGTTGGTACCAACGTGAATGCGTCGGTTTGGCCCTAAAAAGGGATGGTTTTCTTCTTTCCCGGTTGGGAAGCGGCGGTTGTCTTGCGGTGCATCGTCACGCAGGACGAGGCGAAAGTCGTAGCGACTCGCGGAGCTCCGGAGACGTCCTCGCGCGCGTGACGACGGAGCGAGTCCGGGGAAGGGAACAGATTATTTTTTGAAGTTATACCGGTTTTTACCTTATCGAGGTTCTACTGTAGAATGTACTCTACAGAGTAGTGAATACCAACCACCGCAGATCGCAAATGCGTGCGGTTACAAGTCCCTACTCTGTCCAATTGTTGATATTGATGTTGCTTACGTTTCATTTTCTTGACGCATCATCATTTCTTTAGAACAAAAAGAATGTTGTTTTTTTAATTTTAAATACAAAATACTTTATATTTGCGAGTTACAGCTATTATTAACTTATTCTTAATGCATACTTATCTCGACCCTATGTGAATAAAAAGACTCTGTTCGAAACTATATTGACGATTTATTGTTAACTAGATATACATTTTAAGTTTTTAATATATTGTTTTGATGAATAAATATGCTTATTGCGTAGTAGTATAATAAAAAGTCAAGAGAACCTACTTAATAATAAGTACGAATATGTGAAAGGCGAGTGGAGTGACATCTAGTCGTAAAATATGCTCTGAGGTGACCGGTAGAAATAAATAATCACAAATGAAACACCAAAGAAACCTTTGTTTTTTCTCGATCTGATTATGCTATTGACCTAGTAAGGTCTTAACAGCTTCACCGGTCTACGTCATAGAAACCTTTGTTGAACTAATTAGTAGTAATCAAAGGCTTATTTTGTATTATAAAGTCTGCGTTAAATTTTTTGATCGCTCTACTTAAATTCGCAGAACACAAATTAACAAGGACGCGGACGCGAGAGAGGTGGAGGAGGAGTGAGCTCACCCACGCGCGTTCAAGGCCCCTATTACACCCACAACGACACGTGTTTTGGTGTGAGTGCTACTTGCAGTACAGTCGCATTCCGACTAGTTTCGTTATTATCAATTAAATATCATATCTATTGTCATTCTTTTATTTTTCTTCTTGACATTTGTTATTAGTAGAAGAACCATCCGCTTCGTAAAATAACGTTTCTATTGAAGATGTTTTCTATAATAAATAAATGTTCATTACGAATTGCGAGTATTTATTTATTACAAAGCTTTTCATTTAAAATAACACACGATACATGATTATAGCCTACAGATAAAAACCAAAAACCAAAAAACCGCAAGTGTGTTGCCAGTGATGGGGGAGGGTGGGAGTGGGAGGAGGAAAGGAAAAGGAGAGGGGGTAGGTGAGGAGAGGTGGGCCTCCAGCGCTCTCAATGATCGAACGAAACGCTACAATGCAAGCACTGTTACTTCACGTCGGTTTTCTGCGAGAGGGTGGTACTACCCATTAATGTTGAAACCAGTAATAGTTTCAGTGTGGCTCTACCACTACAGTTATTAATAATTATTAATTATTAAATATATCCAATATTATATTGTACGTGTGCTAATTTTGCATTCTTATAATAATACTAGCTGTTACCCGCGGCTTCGTACGCATGTTTTAAATATATTAAATAAATGTAAAATTATGATTAGATGTGTAAATTACAGAAATACTCTCTCAAAAATATTTGTAAGTACGACACGCACATCATATACTGTAACAGGTAACATGTACCTTACATATGTGAATACTAACAGTGTGTCGAATGGCATGGGATTTATCATCAGCCACATACTTGGAACTTTAAACTAATATATACCATCCTCAGTGCTCACTTATGCTATACAAGAAGGTATTAAAAATATTAAGCTATACATTATCGAACAATATGTGTTAAATGTTTTATTATATAGATATAATATGCCCATATTGTCGATATAATTAGGTTATTGATATACGTTGCTATAATTTAAATCTAATATAAACAGTTGAATTTCAATTATATTTATTCTTGGAGTCCAGGACAGCGCACGTCTCACGCGCATGTTTACAGTGAACAACATATTTTGAATCAATTCCACACAGATGGATGCACGGGTAACAGTTCATCACTACATAATGTATAACAAAGTCATCTGCCACGTCTCTCTATATGTCTGTTTGCGAAAAGATCAAAAAATCGGCTGAGTGCCTTAAGCGCTCGCCTTCGTAGTCCGGTGAAGCTGTTAAGACCTTGCTAGGTCAAAAGCGTAGTCAGTTCGAGAAAATAATGATCAAAATTACATAACGCATCTTCATGCCGTTTTCACTAATATATAAAATGATTCTTGAGCAAGGGTTACGTATAGTTTGTCTTATTGTCAGGGCGGGCAACGTCTACTGAACCCGCTCGCTTAAATAAAACGGCTAATTAGTTGGTTATTTGTCCGTAAAATTCCCGTTTAAATATTACTTGTAGACCGGTGAAGCTATTAAGACCTTGCTAGGTTAATAGCATAATCATAATCTAAGAAAAAAAAAAACGTTCAAGTAGGTCCAGCTGTTTTGGAGATTACTCGAAACAAATAAACAAACAGACATATCGACAGAATAAAAAAGAATGTTGATATTTGTAGCACCACAGATATATGTATTCACCAAAAAGTATTTATTTTAATATTACATACACACACTTTATTTTTATAATACGTAATATATCACAAATCAAAAACTGGAAACAAAACTAACGTACAATAAACTTTTTGAGGAGTTTTTGGCAGAATTTCAGTCTGTCATGCAGTGGATTTTATATTTTATTCATAATTTTGTTTTACTTGACTCTATATTATGTTAAATTGGTGGCGTTTTATGTAATTTAATGTTTGTTTATTGTGCGTAAGTGAAATGAATTGGTTTTGAAAATTAAGAAGATAAAAATTTACGAAATATTATATAGAGGATTTAGCGCTTATACCTTTTCATTAACTTGGACATAAAAGAAAACTGGCTAAAGAATACATAATAATTACCTATATTGACAACTTCAGAATTGGCAGTATGGATCAATTCCTTCGCCAGTTTTATTGGACGAATAGTATTAGTACTAAACTATCTGAATAACAACACAAAATAAACTTTGGGAATGCTTGCGATATAAACGTACCACGTATAATTAAAAATTGAAAACAAAACTAACGTAGAACAAACTTTTTGAGTAGGAACACAAAATAAACCATGAAAATATTTTCGATAGAATGTTATCGCGTTACCATTGCAACGCATATAATAGTGACATTAACACGCAGCGGAAGCTTTAAAGATAGCCCGATTTTGAGACATTATTTATTAATGCTCAGCTCCTGTTAGTTTTAACGTGATGATATGTAGCCTATAGCCATCCTCGATAAATGAGCTATCTAACACTAAAAGATACTTTCAAATCGGACCGGTAGTTCTTGAGATTAGCGCGTTCAACCAAACAAACAAACAAACTCTTCAGCTTTATATATTAGTATAGATTTGGAATTGATTCTTTATTTAACTTCTTGACTGTACTATGAGTAGGAACGAATTTATATTTTGTCAAAGCGATATACAGAGTAGCCAAACTGGACGCGGACCGTACTTTTTTAATTGACTATTTTGCTATACCACTGTGTAAATTAATGGCTTACATATCCGAAAAAATACTATATAACATATTCGAAGTTGCCCATGCAATGCTAATGACTTGCTTATGGGAAAAGTATACATAGATATATGCAAGACAGATATTATTAGAGTATATGAGAACTAGCCTTTGCCCGCGACTTCGTTCGCGTGGAATAGTTACTTTGGGCTAACGCTAAAACGCAGCGGAAGCTCTCAAGAGGAAAAAACTCCGATTTTTAAACATTTTTCACCTCCATACCTATTGGTTTTAGCGTGATGATATATAGCCTATAACCATCCTCGATGAGCTATAGCTTTAGTATTGATAGAGCCAAGCTGAAGCTATTACTGGTTTCAGCATGAATGGGTCGGTTCGACCGGGGTAGTACCACCCTCTCACAGAAAACCGACGTGAAGTAACAGTGCTTGCATTGTTGCGTTTCGTTCGGTCAGTGAGAGCGCCGGAGATCCACTTACCCTTGCCTTCCCCTTTCTTCTTCCCTTCCCCCCTCCCCAAACAAAGGCTGGCAACGCACTTGTGACTCCGCTGATGTCTATGGACGGTGGTGATCATTTAACATCAGGTGACCCACTTGTTCGTCTGCCTGCTATGATATAAAAAAAACTATATAACATTAAAATAATTATTCAAATCGGACCAGTAGTCCTGAGATTCCCCCTACAACATCACAAACTTTATCTCTTTATAATATTAATATACATAGGTATTTTAACCCTGCGAATAAACTGCATATAACTATGTATATTGCCACATTTACAGATTTTAGATAGAGGTAGACAAAGTAAAATCGAAACTATGCGATATGTATTTGACTGTGTGCTTGACAACGATACTGTAGGAATACGTACGTTTGTGTTGCGTGCAAGGTTGCCAGCATAATAAACGTAATTTCCAAAGGTTTCTATTAAATATGTATATCACTTTAGCAAAGTAATCCATTCGTCATTCAAATACTGATTTACGAACTCTAATCAAAGATCCACATTACCATTACCAAAAGAAATTCTTATACTGATTAGATCGAGTAAATGTATAGGTCCTCGTTATTAGGTATATCGCACCTTCTCGAATCTTTCATAATGTAACAAAACTTACACTTGTAATGGTTTTATGATAAATGACTTTAAATCGAGTGACTAGTAGCTAATATAATGAACGATAATATAAAAATGCCTACTATTGTCAACAAATCCGTCTTCTACTTTTATTTTTGTGTGAAATTTTTATATCGAACATAAGAGATAATTAAAGAAAAAACACACGGAAAGTTGTCAATGCACGACGATTTATTTGGAGTTGACATAATTTAATATTTGATTTTGATATATTTTCGTGTTTGTTTCGTCTTATCTGTCTTTTCTGTGCTTTCATCAAAAGATTTGTTAATAGATAAAAGTATAAATGTAATTGTTAGATCTACAAAACACTGAGTAAATTCAGATTTGGATAATAATTAAACAAATCAAATAAAGGAAACGAATGCCGTATCTTTTTTCGAAGTCTAAGTGATAATTAATAGCAAAAGTATGTAGTCTACGACTAGTAACCTAAAACTTTTAGAAATGGTTCAGTAACTATAAAGTTTGTTTCCTACAATCCACTTAGAAATGTAACTATTTCGATTCTTTTTTCTAATTTTATCTATATATCTGTTGGGAATATATATTTGAATTTAGACAAAATATAATTCGAGTTATGAAAGGTAGCTATTTTCTCACATAACACATCATGGTCTGCATTCATAATGCCCTCATGAAGTGTTTGATACCTTGTCTAAAATATTGAATATTGACAACCTGTTAATTATATTCTTAGCAACGAGAAATAACAATATTTCATAAATCATTTGCTTTTACTTAAATCGATAAAATAACATTTGAAATACAATTACCGTTCTCATATTATTATTTTTTATTTACACAATCTATTTATTCTTCCACTGAAACATTCCTATACTTGATAGAAAACCAACGTCCTATGAAAATGCAATAAAACAATAATTATTGAAAAATTAATCAAGCATGAAATTATATTTACATGTTAGTTACATTGTAATGTATGTAATTATCCGTGACATTTTTAATTTTACATGGTTGTTTCATAATATGAAATGAATATGGTTGTGGAATATCACCGTCTATTCCATGTTCAGTTCGATGGCGAATGGCGAACGAATGTAACAAAACTCCTCGTACTTAATCATCTCGATCACGTGCTTCAGAAGCAACAAGTGCGTTGTGGTTTCATGTGCGCGGTCTGAAAATCTTTTTACAGAATTATTATAAGATAAATATATAGCATTATATAAAATATAAATAGCTTATATTATAAACCACATTAATATTGCATTGAACATAGT
This sequence comes from Antheraea mylitta, assembly GCA_014332785.1. Lineage (NCBI taxonomy): Eukaryota > Metazoa > Arthropoda > Insecta > Lepidoptera > Saturniidae > Antheraea > Antheraea mylitta. The sequence continues at coordinate 9,028,628 of JACEII010000031.1, read as the reverse complement.
AGAGCTACCTATCAGTATGTAATCAGTGTGTTGCAGTAATTTTGAAGACCATTACTAAACATTCACTTTGAAATGAATGAAATAAGACGAAACAATTAATTTTATAAAGAACAAAGTATACCGCTTTACGTCTAATTAGCCTCTCAAAAAAATCCGATCGAAAATGTGTTATCGTAAATTTCTCATACCAATATTCTATGCTTCTATACGTCTCTTCGAGAATATAAAATATTCATATATTAGATACTCGTTATTTTCCAGAACTGCTTAGAAAATAACAATTTATACAAATTCTCTTAATATTTCTCATTTGGTTCGTGTTTATATATTTTCCATTGTAACTCGCTACTTTGAGTAAAATGATATTTCTATTTTCATAGAGTTGCCATATCGTTAATATGGACAAACAAAATAATCAGTTATGATTACAATACTATATTAAGCCTTTAGCTTAAACTGACACCATAATTATGTTTGGGTTCGTATTTAATATTATATTTATTAAAATGATTAATCATGTATTAAAATATTAATATTAACTTAAATTATTCAGCTTAGGCCCTAATAAGGCACTTATGAACGTCAAAACTACAACCGGTTTGGAAAACGTGTCATCGAGAAGAAGCGGCAAGAAATACAATCAGGTATGTCTTTTTTACATATATATTTCCAATACATCATACAATCGTTTTTAGTGGATGCACAGAAAGGAGTCAATTTCAGACATCACCATCGTTCACATATTGATCCATTCTATAATAGCCTTTTAACACCAAAACCAGCTTGACGTGGCACTTAAACTTACAGTCCGCCAAATCGGTAACATGCTTGAAACATGGGACAGTCAGTTTGATAAAGCTTCTAGTATTTAAATTATACCGATCTTTTACAAAACGCAGTTTTTCGAAGTTTTACGGAACTACATTAAATTATCAAGAATGTGTTTGGATATTAGAGCTAAGATACCGATGATATTTGAATATACATAAAATATTCCTTAAAATGATTTAAACATTATTATTATATTTAAGTCTTTGCCATATCCATATTTCAATAAAAGTTTACTGTTCCCTGGTCGCTACGGTGCGGGGTGTCTGCTTGTACAAGGGATCGGGGAATCATTCGGGTTGCGGACTCGGTACTAGGCGAACGGTCTGCGGAATAGTTCCGCATCTGTGCGCTTTCTAACGAATTCGTGTGCGAGTGTTTCTTTTCGGATAATGCGTTTGATGAACTTCGACTAGATTCAAGGTAAGATTTAAATATTAGTGATAGTGCTGGCGATACTAGTGCGTTGTGTATTTTATTGATAATATTTCACCTTAACATATATACTTTGTTAATTCTACAATACGCGTAATGCGATTCATTTTTTCATTTATAGTGCGAACTATTTAAGAATGCAATTAATTAATTGTGTTCTGTTAATATAGATTCTTTTAAGTGAATAGTGAAAATTTATTCCCTTGGCAAATGCGTCACATAGCCAAATTCAAATTACTTTTTGTTGCTGATTCGTTTTGTGTTTACAATCAGGTGTGTACATATATATAACTAATTATATCTATTACTTACGGTACCTGAAATGAATATAAAGTGAAATAATGTTTTATATCAGATAAATTTACATCGACACTTCAGTGGCGTTAAAAAAACCGTTTATTTTGCGCAGGATTTTTAATATTAAAAGTATTTTAACACCACTGTTAACAAAACATGAGATGCCACCTTAGTGTAAAACCTTTGTCCGTTGTCCTGAAAATTAGTTCTTTGTAATACTATAGTATAGTATATAGTGTTAACTACATATTTATCTACTTTTATATTCTTGTTTTACGCACTGTAATTAGAAATTTAAAACAAATACTACTAACTCAAAACAAATGTCTCTTACGTACGTCGTACTGTAAAAGAAAGATCTGATCTCATTTCTTTGTTAGTACACCCTTACCGGAGCAGGGTGGATTTTTTTTCGAAATAATTTCATTATTGACCTGACGGGCTTTCACACCTTCATCGAACTGGACTATATAGGAGAGGACAGCTAATCTTTATATATAAATTTCTTCTATACGTGTGTATGTCACTGAACTCCTCCTAAACGGTTGGACCGATTTTGCTAAAACTTTGTGTGCGTGTTCTAGTGGATCCTGATTTATTAAGCAAAGGTAAGTTACATTTTTAATGTGTTTGGGTTTATTTGTTATAATATCGATTCCTTGAAATATCAAATCACTATAATTAATATCAATTATTTTAAAAATTCTAATTGTATTTCAGATTATGGCACAGAAGAAGTTGTCTGAAAATTTCATCTCTGAAAGATGTGACAAGTGCTTTCAGAGTATTAAACTGTTAATGTGGATCGAATATATCTTGAATTAATATTCTATTGCACTTACATTCTACACTGAAGAGCTTGACAGATAAGGCGTTGCTTGCTACAACGGACGATGTTCTGGAGAAAAAATATTGTAGTTATAGCGAATATTGAAAATAAAAGACAATAAAATTGTTATTTTTTGTTTAATAATACTTACTACAATAATAATTTACTATGGCAATAAACCTGTTATTTTGACACCTGTTTTTATTTCATAATAGCTGACTGAAAATATAAGATGGTGGTCTAAAAAAAACAAATATATGTATATATATGTGGAGGTAGAATCCCTTGAATTAGCATGAATCCACAATCATTATATGGGAATAGTAGATAGATATTATCTCGTTTTTTTCAAAGTACAGAATAGAAACAAGCTCAAAAAATCTCGTATCTACGTTTACTTCACCACCATTTCGATGGGACGTTATCATTATAAATTACTTCTTATAGAAGTATCGAAAAACAGCAAAATGCGGTAACATCTACAATACCAAAAGGTTTTAAATTAGAATTCGCTAAAATTCTCTGCATGTGTGATCCATTGATATATTAAAAAAGAGAACGACCGTTACATAAAACACAATATGATTGATATAAAGAAGAAAAATCCAGCAAAATATTGTTCTGCGTGGAGGTTGTTTCGCAGGGTTTGCGAGGGGGACTCTCTAAGCGCCCCACTGCGCCAACGGAAGGCTAGTAGTAAGAGGGGGGTGGCTTGCTTGCCTCCTTTCACCACCGAAGCTGAACCTAGGGGGTGGGAGCGCTCGAGGGGAGGCAGCTGGTTTTCCCAGTTAGCTTCCTATTAGGGCGGGGCTCGGCGGCAACCTTCGTTAGGCTGGCCAACCCAATAAAAGGGAGGAGGGTGAACCGTGGGGTTTTATTGAGGGTTTCTATTACTGATCTTTTTACTTTGTCAATCAAGGATAATCTGGCTTTAATGACTTTTTACCTTATTACTAAGAGATAATGTGGATTTCGGTTGGTGAACTTTTTACTTTGTCACTCAAGCACGTTATAGTTTTAGTTAAATTTTTTCTTTGTTAGTCAAGGATAAAGTTGGTTTCTATTAGTGATTTTTTTACTTGGTCAGTCAAGGATAATATGGTTTTAGTGAATTTTTACTTTGTTCATTAAGAATAATGTGGCTTTAGTAACTTTTTACCTTGTTACTTAAAGATGATGTGGATTTCGGTTGGTGAACTTTTTACTTTGTCACTAAAGCACGTTATGGTTTTAGTTAATGTTTTTCATTGTTAGTCAAGAATGAAGTGGATTTCTATTAGTGATTTTTTTACTTGTTTAGGCAAGGATAATAAGGTTATATTGAATTTTTACTTTGCTCATTAAGGACAATTGGACTTTCTATTAATGATGTTTTTATTTTGTCACTCAATAGATAATGAGGCTTTAATGATCTTCTTACGTTGTTGCTTAACTATTATATGGCATTTTATTAGTAAATATTTACTTTGACACTTAAGGATCATGTGGCTTCAGTAATATTCTATATTGTCACTCAAGAGTAGTGTGAGCTATTACTTTTTTTTTTTACTTTGTCACTCAATAGACAATGTAGCTTTAGTGATGTTTTTACTTGGTTACTCGGGGAGAATGTCGTTCTCTTTGAGTGATTATTTTACTTAGACACTCAAGGATAATGTGAGTCTCTATTAATTATTTTTTAACTTATCCCTCAAGAATAATTTGTATCAAAACAAATTGTGCGATTTGATTGACAAATCATTTACACAAGAATATATTAAATATGATATTATATCATAAAGTATTAAATTTTATTGAATGAATAGTTGAACGAACTATCAACTAATTTATAGTTGATAGTTAATTTAAATGATATATACGTCGAAACACTAAAACTATATTTTTATTCACAGAAAAGTTCTGGTATATTAGACAGCAACGAGATACGTGTGCATTTATAATTATTAAAAATGTGTTGCTCATTGCTCTTTTTGTATATAGTATACACTTATATATAGTACTTGTATGCAGTATATAATTTTCGTCTGTTGATATATAAACAGACTAAAATTCTACAAAACTATGTTAAAGTGTTCTGTCATTAATTCTAAAGCCCAAAGTGATTTCTTAAATTTGTTCAATGTACAAACTTCATATTTGTACTCTTTTATTACAAGTTTTAGCTGACCCGTGCAACTTATGTTTGCACAAAATCGTTTATCATCGGTTTCAAATACATTTTTAAATGTGAAAAATTTTAATAAAACTACAGTCCGACTGCAGCCACACCTAACGTTTCCAATTGTGAATCCCAATTATCAAGAGACTTACTCAAATATATACCTAGTTGGTATGTAAGAAATCTTTTAAAATAAGTCTAGAACCCTTTTGTAGCATCATCTACTGTGTTCAATTAAGATAAAAAATAAGCTATATATATTGGCGGCAATATAAAAAAAGCTTGAGTTGTCTATGGACCCCCGCTTGAAATGAAGTTCCTTTTCCTGTATTGTAGACATTTGCTATACGGTCAGTAGAGTTTACATTATAAAATATTATGTTGATACAGTTAAATTGTAAATTAAATGATAAAATATATTCATGACACAAATAGTGATAAATTAAATACTGAATTATCTGGGATAATCAAGTCAATAAAAGTTAATAGGTCAATAGCAAACCAACTCAGGTAGAGTTGGTTTGCTATTAAAATTAAAATTGTATATATTAAATATACTCTCTCTCTCTCTCTCATGTTATTTGTCACGACACTTAACCTACTTAGCATATGCATAATACATTTTTTTTTAAATAATCAAATCAAAAATTAAATAATCATCTCTTCAACTTTCTTTATCATAACTGTCTGCAACTTGTATTAAAACTTTTTCACACTCCATTATATTGAAGGAAAATATAAATATGACAAAGTTATTGATGCGTCAACTGTCACTTGTTTTTTTTTTCGATGTGACTACGCTATTGACCCAACAAGGTCTTAACAGCCTCACCGGACCACTAAGGCAAACGCATAAGACACTCAGCCGATTTTATTTTGGCAATCAGCTCAAGGGTGCACGGCACACCTCGGCTTGGCTGTTGACGGTTGCATGCAAAATCGCGACCTATCTTAGCTAACCTAGCTAACTATTCATATATGTATGAGTTGAAACGTATATGTGTACCAAGCATACACGTCTCAACAACTCCTCCATATATTTATTATCGGAAAATTGAGAGTTTTTCAGTTCAATAAGGGAAAAAAAGTAAACCCTTTCACTTTCGTGTGTAAGTGTGTAGGCGTGCACATGTGTGGGGGTGATCGTGTAGTGTTGTAGCGGTGATGTATATTTTTGTGTCACCGTATCGCGCAAGCAACGCACTCAAGGGCTCCCTACCGAAGGATTAAACCTAGGCTTGAGCCGCTGCCGTGGGAGGCCTAAACGGGTACTGTCACTTGCCTGCAACTATTCGTCTAAGAGCTAGCAACGTTCTGAGAGCGATAAGCCAGTCTTTTATATTTCTTTATGTTCTTCCGAACAACGTGCGTGCTACCTGGCGCCTGGTAAACGTTGCGTTTATTTGTGCATATCGAACCTTTACAGACAAAAATATTGATATTTAAATTATTTTTGGATGTTTGTTGTACTAACTTTGAAATGCTATTAAAACATGGAATTAATATTGCCTGAAATTTTAGTTATTGTTAATAATTTGTCTAATGCTATTTTATAAATAAAAATAAAAGTAATTTCCAACCATGTTGGGATAGTTGTAATTTATTAAGACATAAACAAGTACAAATTTAATCTTCCAGACATAAATTCAGTTATTTACCCAATAGCCAGACCGGCTTATTACTATGAAAATAATATTTATGTAGAATAACTTAGCTATAGCTAGTTAATTGTAACATTGACTGATGGCACGAGAAAGGCAGCGTGTATTATCGGTGCATGTATTCAAGGTGAGTCGGTCCCAAGTCATATGTTTACGTTTATCGTTGTTTTTTATTGTTTATGGAGAAATTTTAATATCATAATGGTTAATAAAATGAAATGTATTGTTTGCTATAGAAAAAATAAAATAGTTTGAAATGAATTATTTTTATTTATAAAATATATCATCGGGCACATTATTGTAAAAGATGTCTGGCTATGATAAATTTATGTTTTTAATAGCGTTTAAAAGATACTGAAAACAAAATGTTTCTAAAATTATTTATAAATCAAAATTTTGACCTATAAAGGTGTGATGCGCATTAAAAAACACAATGTTAATCGGTTACCAGATAGCTTGAACCCTATTTGGAAGAGCACAAAGGAAGTTATATTAAAGAACCAGCTTTTCTAAAATTCTTGTTCATTCAACGTTGCTGGCTCTCGTTGTAAATAAACATAAAAAAGTATAGTTACTACAAATTTCTGTCTTTCATCTGTTACCTGGAAAACCCCTTGCATTTTATGGAATAAATATATGGGGTTGCCGAAGCAGGGTTCTCAACAATCGGGTAAGGAATTAGAGAAACCTATATGTGAAAACTTGAATTAAGCTTTATCATAGTTTTACAGACAGTGTCAAAATAATATGACTGTCGATTGGGTAAGCTAAGGCAAAAAGTGTTGCCAAAGAGTTAGACTTAACCGCTTTCAAAATGGCTCGATAAGTTTCAGCAATGCAGTTAACATAACCATAACAACTATGATAAAATAAATGACGAAGCTCGAAGTATCAAACAATGATATTACAACCATTGGCGTTAAACAGTTTGTCATGCCAAAAAAAAAAATCACAGAGAATCTATAAAACCACACGAAAGTTGACCATATCCTGGTTATAGTAGTAACACTAGCTTACGAAGAAATTCTGTATTTAGTGAGAAAACCTGAGGAATAACAAGTGGATGAAGAAGATAATAATCTTGAGCCTCCACCAAATATCAAACAAGCATTTGAAAAAAGTTAAAACACAGAACATGGCTATTGGAAAAGTATTTTTATATAATCAAGTTGATCCCACGATATCCCGAGATATGAGTAAAATACTAAAAAAGATACAAATAAGCTACTGGAGCATTAAAAACGCCAAATGAAGCCAACGTTATATACGCAATAAGCATTCTTATTGTTTTTATGTTTGTAAAATTTGCACTGTATTAGTAAATAAATATTAAAATAGTAAAATATGTAATATCAATTTTATATCACTCAATTAAACGTCAACTCTTATAACGCCAAAAAATACACAGCCCCTTAAGTGTCATTATATACAGTGTGCACTGTATTTTCAATACAAAATATTAAGACAGTTTAATTCAACCAACGCCTTGAGAAGAAGACTAATCGAAAACAAAGAAAAATTGAGAAAATGCTCAACAATCATTTCTTTCCCTATTGGCCTCGTTCGTTAAAATAATATACGAAATCAAGTACAACCTAAATTGGCGGTTAACCGCCTTGACACTAAAATTCAGAAAAAAAGCATTATACATATTCATTAACTACTGAACTTAGTTTGTTTCCATATATCATCAATAGCTAGCTTATAAAGGACATGAGATAATCATATTTCATGTATTACGCAATAGCAGTGCGAATCTCGGTCTTTTGAACGCGATTTCGCCATCTGCCAGGTATTACCGTGTCCATTCAACGCCTCAATTACTTTTATTCTTAATTATGCACAAGACGGCTTTCCGTTCTCCAGTTAGATGGTATCTCAGTATTCACACCCTTTATACACATATCAGAGTTAAACGTAATACTCTTAAAAATGTCATACTCCGTGTACGTTTTATCCAGGTTGTACATGAACTTAACTCTGATCATCGCTGTGTACTACTTCAGTTATATCATATATCTATTACCAGTTCTTCTTCCATCATATTCAGCACTCGGCCGATGTCTTCAGATATCTTAGGGATATTCCTTCTTCGCCCAGTTTCGATAGTATCCTAGAGTATATACTCTAAAACCGACTTTGATAGTGCGATCGATTCCCTTAGTAATCACCTTCAACCTATATAGTAATGATATATATAATGAAAGCCTCGAGAGGTACAACTATTAAACGATTGCCAATTTGTACTCCCATATGATGATGACGTATGTCTGAGATCCATGGTGGCGGAAGAGATAGGCTTTTGAAATATATTCAACCTCTCTTGATAGGAGCCCTGTTTTGTCTTTTACGTGCGGTAGTCTATGTTTTGCAGAATGCTTTGTCGCTGGTTTAGGAACGTAATAATCTTCGACATGTGTCTGCTCTATTCAGACGTATAGCTTTTTTTTAAAACTCGCATAATAGTAGAGAAACAACTTCGATAAGTTGCAGGTTATATAAACAGTTTTTACAAAAGTCTTTTGGTGCTCGTCATCACTTTGTCAGCACAACTTTACATCGACACTGTATTCGCAAACTAATAACACCCAATAAACTGCACCCTACCAACCTTCCCATATACATACGGTTGGGATATAAATACGTTTTACGTTTAGTTTCCTGGTGCTAAAATTATTAGACTCAAATACATGTAGGTACGCGTTAGTGCGCTTTATATTGAGGAACACATTTATACACAATTAGCATACCTCGTATGGTTAGTTTAGCTTGATTCGTAATTATTGTGTTTAAAGCAATTGTCCAAGGTGAAGTACAACTACTTTGGCATCCTTGAGTTAGTTATCGCCATTCGACTAAGTATCTAAAGCACTCGACTAAAAAGCACGGTGAATCTGTTAGTTAAAAGAAATCTGATTAAAGTTTTATTTAAAAAAACGTTGATGACTCAGTGCAGCACACTATGAGTAAGTATCCTACCAGGAACACACCACACTGCGAGCTAGTCGCAGTCATTGGCCCGGATCTCTGGCTCCCGACCGTCGTAGCCAGAGAGGATAGTTCTTCGTCGCTTCATACTGCCAGATAGTCATGCCCGCAAAGGAGGTGGTGGAGAGGGAGAAGAAGCAGACTGCTAGGCTCCCCTTCCGCGATCAACAAACTTCGTAACTACGACTTCCAGTTGCCGTGAATGGGACCTAGGGGCGATAGATTCGGGCATGTCTGTCACCCTGGTAGTTTAAACTACATAAGCCCATGTGGAGCAGGCGCATTGTGCCGATTTGACTCCCACGGTTCGATAGGAGAGTCCTCCACCCACGCTTCCTTGAGAAGTTTATATTTACTTGTCGTAGAAGCAGACGCAGTGCGAATCTGCAGACCCTGCTCCTTTAGTCGAATGGTGTAAGAAGGTATCATGGGCTTTTAGTCCGTGTGAATAGTACATAACCTATCTCCAACTGCCTGGTGGGATGGGTATCTGTTACAAATCTCCCCATGTAAGAACAAAAAAAAAGCATCACAGCGGCGACCAGTGATGAATGGTTTATCTTTCGGCATATTGCAGAACACTATGCCGTACTATAATTTAAAAAAGCTAATCCCTAAGATATATTTAAAATATCTTTATAAATTTTATCCCAGACAATAAACCTTTACTAATATTATACTAATTTTATCAATTTGTGGGTTATAACACATCTAATTTATAAAAATCTTGTAGTAAAAAACCACTTGTTGCTAGTTTCTAAATCCATTCCATTACCTAAGCTATATTTTTATCAACTCAATTAATACATTTCAATGATTATTTGTATAAACTCACGTCTCTAACATCGGATGTTGATATCATATGCTAAAAAAGTTGGTTTATTTTATCGTCCTTTTTTAATAGTAAATTATTATAATTCAGAACTATATTTAATAGCGCATAAATAAAGTATAGTCCAAGAACGTGGGTTTTCGCTGGAAAGTTATAATATATTACGATATACTATCGTCAGAACACCGTATATTAGAACAATAATCAATTTATTATAATAAATAGTCATCTATCTGTATGTATCCGAGTGTAGGGCTACGAAAGAGACGGATGAGAGAAAATTACATGTGTCAGAGATGCGAATGTTAAGGTGGATGTGTGGTGTGACTAGAATGGATAAGATTAAGAATGAGTATATCAGAGCAAGTTTGACAGTAGCACCAGTGACAGAGAAGCTGAGGAGCAATAGGTTAGCATGGTATGGGAATGTCATGAGGAGAGATGAAAACCATATAACTAGAAAAGTTTTGAGTATGATGGTGGGTGGATATACAAGTAGAGGAAGACCGAAAAAGGTGTGGATGAATTGTGTGAAAAATGATATGTGCTAAAAGGTGTGAATACTGAGATGACATTTGATAGGAGAGAGTGGAAAAAGAAAACATGTTGTGCCGACCCTATTTAGGTGGGATAAGGGTAATGATCATAATGAAATAGTCATCTATCTTGTACTGTGTACGTGTACTGTTTTTTAAAGGACATAAATATTAAAGCAAGACGTTTTTTTTTATAGAAAATCGAACTGTTCTTTATAATTATCATAAAGTTATTCGTAATCGAATTATAAACAATTTTTTCGGTTTTAGAACAGAATTAATATCTTTCAAACGTCATCATGACTACAAAAAATATTATTTTCGAACATATTTCCCACAAGATCTGGTGACTGATAGCTTAGACATTTTGTGTAGAGCATTTACTTACCATGGTAATATTAACCAAATTTTTCATACAATGTTCACATTTTGTATTAAATAATCTTTCTATTAAAAAGTTATCAAACGATTAGTATCGAGCAAATTATTTGTTGGTACTGCTTCTTACTCTATTATTTTTACTTAATTTAATATTGGTTACTCATTATGACGTCATGCAACAAAGTCGACCGAGACATACCGATTTAGCGTTTATTTTCAAAACCATTTAGCATTCCTGCAAAAGCCAAGCCAATTTATTTTTTGTGAAGTTATTTATTTTAACTGGGGATCGTAGAATATGTTAAAGCTATTCGTGTGTTTGTTTATACGGTTTTTAAAACCCGGATTTCTTTCACTCTAAACAATTTATATTGAATTTTACGCGTCGTACACTCATTTTTGTGTGTCTGCTAACATTTGTAATAGACATAATAGATGAGGTTTTACACTTGCTACTTTTTAAAATGGAAGATAATATACTTTATGTATTTATTACATAAGTACAGTTATTTAAGTAAATAATACTTGCATACGCATATATACCAGCGCTAAAATTGTAAAGAGGCTGCGGGCTAAGGGTGGCAGATTCCAGAAATATTATTTAATTCGCATTTCAATATCATTTACAAAAAAGGAGGCAATATTATTTACAAAGTGAAATAACTCTTACTAATATTTCCGCATTCCTCTTACTCCCATCGATATCTACGCTAATGCATTATTGGAATTAAAAGTATTGTTTTGTTACCATCACACTTACCAATCGAAAAGGTATTTTCTATTAAATTATGAGCTAATAAACCCTGGAAACAAGTCAGAGTTCGTAGCTCGGATTATCGTTCGATACCCGCGATACCTATTAAAGTGGCGGCGTGGTAGATGATTGTACTATAGAACAGCGAATGTATTTACGTAATTGAAATTTAACCTCAAATTCTCTTATCTATATATATAATAAGAATCTAAATCTAACGTGTCTGTACTTTTTCGTGGAAAAAATTGATGCAGGTGAATAAGAAAGGAATAAGCAATAAAATAGGTTCAATCATTTTTAGAAATGTCTGTCTGCTCGTATGAGCACGCATCACTGCTAAAGAACTGCGTTCACAAGAAAACCATATTAAGAAAATCATAGAGCATATCTTCGAGAATAAATTAGTCTTTATTTTATTAAAATCGGATTGGTCTATCAAAAGTTATTGTAATTTTGATGATAACACGGCGTAAGTATAAGAGAAAAGTAGATAAGTAAATGGACTTTATTAATCACTATTTTGTATATACGGATCCACGCGGACGAAGTCGTGGTCGCAGCTAGTTATTCATATATTTAGATATGTATCGACTTAGAGTAATTGCGTTTCGCTGCCTAGAAATATCCGAACATAAACGACAAACGTAAATAAATACACAAAAAACATCATAATATCATAATCATATAAAACTAACGGCACTAAGTAAAATATATAATGACATTAACATAACATGAATTATTATTTCTCAACACTAACATACAAATAAAACGTTGAACTGATACATAACAGGTGGGAAATAAGGTAAGGATATTATGAGTACACATTGAAAGTTATTTTATACAGTCTTAATAGACGATATCGAAATGGTAGCAAATTATTTGAAGTAATAGCAACTGTCTTGCTCACAATTTTATCGCGACTGGCGGAAATCTGCCCTTCACCTGTTATATTTTATACGTGATCGTAAAATAATTAAAGTGGCTAAAAATAAATAGCCGCGGAATGGAAACAGAACAGATCAGAACACTTAAAAACGTAAATATTGTATGGGATTAATTTAAGGAACAGTCTTATAAATTTGTCTGTATATCCATAAAAATAGCTGGATCGATTTTTATGATTTTTTATAGATAGGAAGCTTATATCATTTCTCAGTTGATAAGATGTAAGGATTGTCAATAATACTTTTAGAAAGTAAATTTAGAAATAATATCTTTAATTCTCATCCGACTGCGATTACATTTTTTATACGGGAATTGAATGTCATTAAGAAAATAATAGGGACAACATTTTAAATAATATTTTAATATATTGAAAAGAAAGCATGGTAAAAATTAAA
>JACEII010000031.1:8926405-9015579 GCA_014332785.1 Antheraea mylitta | reverse complement strand
TTAATTAATGCGATCGATATAACTAGAGGTGTGTGTTGAGCGTATTATGGTCTTGCATTTTAACACAAAAAGCGCTTTTGCCACTTCAATTTCAGCTTACGCACCGACGCTTAATTCGAAAACTGAGATAAATGACCAATTATACGACCAAATAGAAGAAACAGTGCACGCAATGCCCTAAACTAATAGATTGCTAAACTAAACGATAACGGTCAACGACTGTAAGAGTTTTGCTCCAGACAGCAGCTGTGCGTAACTAACATCTTCTTTAAATGCATATTGATACAAGTTGTCACCTGGACACTTGCTTCGAACCGATGTTATTACCTGCGACAATTCGGCGTCGGTCCAAGTTGAGTAGGAAAAAATTAAATCTCTTCTGACTGACGTTACAGGAAAGGTTTTTGGATACCAGAAAGCGAAAACTTATAATTGGTTTCTAGAAAACTAGGAGCATTTATTTCCCTTAATTAACACCGAATGCCTAGCTCTTTCAAACTTCCGCCTTAACCCTCTTGATAAGGAATGTAAGGAACTCATTTAGACTAAAGGTTTGATAGAATTGGATGTCCACTGAAACTCCTAGAGATACTGTGGTTATACCACGACGGCTCCGGTACTCCCCGGTACTCTCTTGACAGAATGCATGCTTGCGTACGGAGTGGAATCCTGAATAACATATGTAAAACAAGAACGCCGATTAAACATATTTCATATGTCTTCGATGCATATTATAGAAGGATCGCGTGAGAAACGAGTGAGTCACAGCTTCCTGGCATTAGCAATAATGCTAAATAATTCACAAAAAGAGACGCCTACGTTAGTTAGTACATGTGCATCGAATGGAACGAACTCGTTTGTCCAGACAATGATAGCTTGGAGAGATTGTACATTCAAAGAGGTCTCTTGGGCGTCCTATACACCGTTTTTAACGTTGGCCTAAACGTGACATAGCTGCATTTAATATCCCAAGCAGGCAACTGGTGGACCTAGCCATGGATCGTGCTAAATGATGTCGCCTAATTCAGGAAGATCAATTAAAGCACGACACAACTTGGTTTCAACAACTAGAATAAAAATGCATGAGGTGTCATGAGCAGGCCTCAAACTCCCGTTTACCTAGGGTTATATATGTACATACTCGCCGAATTTGTGCGGCCGAGCGATTCATTCCCAGATCGGTCTTGTCAGCCACCTACAAAAGTGCTGCCAGAATGCTACTTGAATCATCTGTTAGAGATAAAGGGGCCAATAACTAACCGATATTAATGAAATTTGTACACGGGAAGTATGTTATCAAACTTATCATAAAAAATTTAAGAAATAAAGAAATACAATATATTCCTATTATCATATATATCATTATTTAAAGTAAAACAACGAATCGAAAACAATTACTGCACATAAACGCACAAAGTCACGAGCGGTTGCTTCAAATTCTTTGAAATTACATTTTTTTCGAAAAATATAATAGAATTATAATAACTTGTGAGACTATGCGCTAATTTTTATATTCACAAAAAATATATCATCAGAATGGTGTAAAACAACGTAAATAGTATTTGTAAATACCGCATATCTGACAGAAGTAGCTACTTTTAGCTTTTGCGTCAGGTATATTCTGCAACACATATTACTTCCCACCGAATTGATAATTTGTATATTTCAGATTTTATATAATCAAATAGCTTTTACCCGCGGTTCCCTGTGCTTTTTTATCGTGTTAAAGGAATTTAAAATTGAGAGATCATGTACAATTATAGAAATGCTCTTTCAAACACAAATATTAGTACGACGCACGTCACCTACAGTAACATGCGCATTAGATATTTAAAGACTAACAGTGTGTCAAATGAAGTTTACCATTAGCAACGTATTTAGAACTTCAACTCACCATACAACTACCTCAGTAATACACTGTATAAGGAACTGATGAAATAATGACTTTAAAATATTATTATAAGGATGCCCATATTGTCATTATAGTTAAGTTTTAGTGCCTATATAAAAAATAATCGCATGTCTGTTTTGCAAGAAATTGTACTATGGAACTCTTTACGTAATACGTTTATGGTCTACGATCTTATTAGAAATAACTCTTCTACCTTCAAAGTTAATATTAATTATAATGTTGAATTTTAAACAATAAGTTGATAATTATTTCTCTCCTTAAAAACAATTAATGAGTTGAAGTCTTTAAATCTTCGTACATTTCATGCAGATAAAGTCGCAGGTAATAGTTAGTCTAAAATAGAATAACCTATATTACTTCCTACAATGTCAATCAGCATTCAGCTAGTGAAAGTCTCGTGAAAATCAGTCCAACCCTTTTGGAGATACCACACCGAGCAACGCTACATATAAAAGCTAGTCTAAATTAAAATAAAATGAATTATTTCTGATTAGGTCCACTATCTACCAGTGAAAGTCGGTCCAACCATTTTGGAGATATTACTGCGGGCGAAGTCAAGGTAAACAGCTAGTTTGAATTAAAGTAACATATGTCACCTGTTCTAATTTCAGCTGTCTGCCGGTGAAATTCTGATCAAAATCGGTCTAACCGTTTCAGAGATTATCCGGAACAAACAGAAACACAAACCGATTTTTTTTTATTAAAAATTGCTTTTTTGTTATCAATAGCGTGTATACTTTCATATCCAATCCAAAAATTTATTATTTTGATTTTACATACAGTCACTTCATTTTTATTATATGTGTACAATTTATAAGATTAAATCAACAATATTAGATAGATGTACCAATGGTTAAGTAGCTTTATGTCTTATTTTTTCCAACCAGTTATCTTTCTTTTGTTTAGTAGCTGTTGATGAGTTTTAGTGTTACATACATACATATACAATATATTAGGTCTTTACTTATGAAATTGCCGTTTTGTATGAAAAAATTTAAACGAAATTTTTTCATGTATTTTTTATTTGTATTAATCGAAGTAATCACCCATGCAATCAATGCATTTTTGCCAACGCAGTGACAGTTTACTGATGCCCTTCTTAAAGAAATCAGTTGAACGGCAGGCAACAAATTCTTTAAAGGAATTTTTATTGCCTCTCGGGTATTGAACTTTTTTCCCGCCAAGGCTTTATCCAAATACTGGAAAAAGTAGTAGTCTGTAGGCGCAAGGTCTGGTGAGTAGGGCGGATGACGGAGAACTTTCAACTCTAGTTTTTACAACTTGAAAACCGTCTGCTGTGCAGTATGAGGTCGCGCGTTGTCGTGCAGGAGCAGCGGAGACGAGCGATTGACTAATGCTGGTTGGAGATGTGCCAGCTTCTCCATCATTGTGTTCAGTTTTTCACAGTACACATCTGCAGTAATGCTCACCCCGTTTGGTGAGAAGTTTTGATGAATCACACAGGCGCTAGACCACCAAACAGTGACCATCACTTTTCTAGGGGTAAGTTTTCGTTTAGGGCATTGTTTAGGTGCCGAACCAGGATCTAACCAACTTGCTGAGCGTTTGCGGTTATCAAACAGAATACGTTTTTCATCGCAGGTAACAATGCGGTTCGAAATTCCTTCATTTGTGTGTCTTTTGAGCAGTGCCAGGCACGTCCCGACGCGTATTTCGCGCTGGCGATCATTGAGTTCGTGGGGCACCCATTTGTCAAGCTTTTTTACCTTGTCATTTTGACACAAACGGACCAAGATTGTTTTGACGCTAACGTTGAAAGCTGCTGCTAATTCAGCCGTAGATTGTATATCATCAGCTTCCACAATCGCCTTTAATTCGTCATTGTTGACCAAAGTCTTCGGACGACCGCAAGGTTCATTTTTTATGTCGAAATTCTCAAAACGGAAGCGAGCAATCCTATAACAGGTGGTGCGTTGGTTTGTAGTGTTAGCTCCGTGAACGTCGTTGATGTGGGTCGGTGATATTTCATAATTACTCGAATTTTTAACGTATCCATGATGACAAAAAAGATTGAAATGCGATGAAAATGTAACACTAATCAATAAACAAATGACTACTTTTTGAAAAATAATTCCATGTTTTTAAAATAAAATTAATTTGAAATTAGAATTCTTAGCCAAACAAAAATTATATTAATCTGAAATGGCCAGTACTACAGAATGGCAATTTTATAGGTAAAGACCTATTATATAGTTCATTTTTTTCCACACCATCGACGCGGAAATTCTCTTATGTGTATATTTCTATTCATTCTTTTATATCGTTCTCGCTTTGGTTGTGACTAGTCGTTTGCTAGTATAATCCCTAATATTGAGTAACATAGACCTAGAAATGAATTAGAAATTGATTGAAATATTTTTTATCATTTTCTCATAAGATAAGAGTTTCAATCAGCGTGAAATAGTGAGTATCATAGCGGTATGGAAATTAAAAATGGTTCACAGAATTATAGAAAGGTAATAAGAAACAATGCCACTAAAGTTAATGATCTAAAAAGATTTAAAGATAACGTTCACCATTTATTCAAGTGACAGAATCTCACAGTAAATCAGTTGAAATCAGACCTCTCTTAGGTTAAAATGCAGAATAATGATAAAGTAAAATATATGAAGCACCTCACTGAAGGCAATAAAGATCTTAAACCTAAAGTTGATGATCTGGTGAAGGACAAAATTGATTATGCGCAAAGTATAGAAAGTCATGAAAATCAAATAAAATGCAACACTATCAAAAAGAGCATTTTATTGAAATAAGGCGGACCCCCAAGTTGAAAACGAAAACTCAGGTTCAGTTTTGACTTCCTTAGTGAAGTATATCCACTTCTTGTAGCCTTGTCATCAGAAGGAAGATTCACCACAATGCCTTCGATCGTCCTATGAAAGAGACTGTCATTTTTATTATAGCTGAATTGGCGTCATTTATATCAGAAGATATATTTTTCTAGATTTCAAGAGTCGTTACGTATAAATTTTAACACAAACGGTAAAACATCAATTAGCTCATATCGGTTTCTAGCTTAATGTAGATCAACGTTGGCATCTGATAATCTTCCAATAAACTTAATCTGGAGCGCGCGTTAGTTCACCACATTAAAAAGACTTAACTATAGACTACAAGACTTAAAAGAGAATCTATTACACTATGAAAAATCCAAGAGATGTCAAATACGTTCCACGAGGCAATTTATGGAATAAAAGATCTATGAGATGATCTTCAGGTTTATACAAGTGATTCATGGCACTTTACTACTCTTGTACAAATTGTTCGATAACCTAAAAAACCCTGAGAAAATATACGAGACCTTCATAGAACTTACCACTCCTTTTAAGTACTTAAGAGACCCTCCAAACACCTTTTTTTTTAACGTGGAGAAATCCATCATGGACTGGGTCCAGGCTCCCGGGGGAGAGCCTGCCGTGAACCGCCCACCCGAACGTGCAAGTCGCGTACGGACAGGGCCTTACGGCGACTCTAACCGGCTAAAACTCCACGGCAACCAACGCCGCACTATGGAAGTGTCACGGGGTAGCGTGAGCAAGCTCCGCAACACCCCCGACGGCAGGCGTTTCCCACGCCACACCCTGCTGAGGCAACCCGGTTACGAGACTGCCTCCCAGCCACCCGAACCCGTGCAATGGTGGTCCAGGCTCCCTGACCCTTTCCCCCTGGGCTCAGTCGACAGCGGAGAGGTTATCCGCTCCGCCGCCGCCCCACGATTGATTTTTTTTTAACGAGGTTTACTCCTCCTCCGCCCGAGCCACCCCGAGGTCACCTCCGGCCTAAGCTACCCTACGCACCCCTCCCCCCTTTTCCCACGATCCTAGCCCTACCCTACCTGACACAATCCCTACGCCCGCCAATCCCTGGACTTGCCTACCCACAAAGTAGGTAGGCAAGCCAGAGGATACCTATCCAGCACCCCTCTCAATCCCCACCCTAACCGTCCCTAACGCTAACCATCCTACCTACCTACACAACCCTAGGCCCGCCTAACCCCTGGTCTTGCCTACTTACCAGTAAGTAGGCAAGCCAGAGGTTTCCTAAACCTGACCCCCCCATCCCTACGTAGCCTACTGTGGGAGGTTCCCTCAGCGCGGCCTCTGGAGGAAACTACCTCCTCTCCGTCTCTCACGCCCAGCACCATAACGACGCCGTCTAGCCTCTGGTACCTCGAGATCCCTCTCTTTGATTCTCTCGGCGTTCTCCTTCTGGAGCATGACCGACTCACAGAATGAGACCACTGCACTCCACGATTCCTCGTTGCTCACCATGGCCCGCACTACAGACGTGAGCGAGAGATCTCCGCCAACGGCGGACACCAACTCACTTCGTTCGGCAGTCCATGCTGGGCAAAGCTCCAAAGTGCGTCGAGCCGTATCCAGGCTGTCCTCACAGTGGTGACACTCCGGCGTTGGCTCCTTTCTGGCTACGACGTTCAGGTATCGGCCAAAACACCCGTGGCCCGAAAGTACTTGCACCAACCTGTATGTGAGGGTACCAAATCCCCTGCTCACCCATTGGGAAAGAACGGGACGAATGGCCTCAATTGTCCTAAGTCCTGCAATAGGCGAGGCTAATGCGATCTTCCAGACTTGAAGCTCCTCATAGTGTAGGGCTGCTCTCTGCGCATTTCTCTCCCTTGGCGTGATTCTGCTTCCGCACGTGCATCTATCGCTGCGCCAGCGGTACAGTTCCGCTTGGGCGTATGCTATCAGTTCCCATGGGATGGATCCAGCTAGTACACAAGCCGTCTCATATGATATAGTCCAATATCCTCGGGTAATTCTGTTCGCCATTATGCGCTGTAGGTTGCGCAGTATTACTCTGTTACTAGGGGATAAATTCCTATACCACACGGGGGCACCGTACAAAGTCATTGAGCGGATGACGCTTAAATACAGTAAGCGGCACCTAGCTCCAGCCCCGCCCAGGTTAGGGAGCAGTCTTGCTAGCGCTGAGGCACTCTTCATTACCCTCGGTTTTAACTCCTTAAAATGTCGCTGGAATGTCCATCGGCTGTCCAGTGTTAGACCCAAGTATTTCATCGTAGAGACTATATTGATCTGAACTCCGTTGACTGTGATATGTGTATCCGGTGGCAATGGGCTTCGCCGACTGTGGAAACAGATTGCCTCTGTTTTGTTTAACGCCACCGCCAAACCTAGTTTCGCAATTCTCTCCACTACTTGTGCTGTGCTTACTGAGGCTAGCACAATCGGGTCCCGCACAGTTTTACCTCGAGCCGTGATGAGGGTGTCGTCAGCGTAGCAGGTTAAGTCTGCTCCGGGCAGTAGGGCTCCCCGCAGGACCCAATCATACCCCACGTTCCATAATAATGGTCCAAGAAAGGATCCTTGTGGGACTCCGTAGGTAATCTGTCTGGCTTATGTACGGCCATCTTGTCCAGTACATGTGATTTGTCTGCCCTCCAGATACGATCCAACAAGATGTTGCAGGTAGGAGGGAACCCTGTGGTATTTAAGCGCTTCTCTGATGCACTCCCAGGGGAGGCTATTAAAAGCATTAACTATGTCCAGGGATACTGCTACTAGCACACTCCCCCGGGAGAGCGCTTCTTCGGCGAGTGCCCTGATGCGCAGAATAGCGTCAACCGTTGACCGACCTTCTCGAAACCCGTACTGCGTCGGAGAAAGGTCGGGTCCTATCCTGGTTAGATGTTTCACCAACCGGTTCGCTACTATCCGCTCTAGTAACTTGCTCACCTCATCCAGCAGCACAATTGGGCGGTATGAAGATGGAGATTGAGCAGGGCGCCCGGGCTTCTGTAGAAGTACTAGGCGGCCAGTCTTTCATAGGGTAGGAAAGAATCCCGTTTCTAAGGTCGCATTAAATAGGCGTCTCAACCTTTCTCCTAATGCACCCATCGTCATGACCCAGACACGTGCTGGGATTCCATCGGGTCCTGGAGTGGTGGTTTTCTCTTTTATCCGCCTAATGACAGCGTCCATCTCTGCTTCAGTGATAGACGCCACCTGGCTATCCGTGTTTGTGCCTCCGTGACCAGCTATAAAAGGGGGCACGTGTTTGGCCCGATGAGTGAATAACACTGCGATAATATTTTCGAGTGATGGGGGATCGAGATGTTGAGTTACCGGCGGAGCCCACGGTCGCAGTGAGCACGGCACAGTAAGGGCGTCCCCACGGGTCTTTATCCAGTGTTTTCAATAGTCTCTCTTTAGCCAGGTCCTTGGCTTTCCTGATCCAGAACTGGAGCGTTTTTTTCGCCTCTCTGAACTGCTCAAGCAACTGTGCCTCTGTAGTCTGCTCCCGTCCAAGCTGCCGTCTACGGTATCTAGCCAAACGCCGCCTCGCTGACATACAGTCAGCTCGTAATCACGCGATCTCGTTTGTCCACCAGTAGACCCGCCTCTTCGGTGGGTTAAGTCGGACTCTGGGCATCGATGCGTCCGCAATGCGAGTCATGGCACCTAGAAACCATTCAGCTTCCTGATTAACGTTCACTGGACCAGTGCTTAAAGGCATCCAGGACTCCACTAGCGAGGCTTCAACCACCATTTCCGGTTTGAGCTTTTTCATTGCCCATCGCGTTGTTGGGCTGTGTGTGTACAGGGCCGGGGCGTGTTGTGACCGACTGATCTCGAACCTAATATACACGTGGTCAGAGAGAGATTCCACCTCGTCCAAAACTCTCCATCTGTGTATTCGTCCAGCGGCTTCCGGTGAAACGAATGTCAGGTCAACGATCGATCCTCCGTTATGTCGAACACACGTGTTCACAGAGCCTACATTGACCAGGCAGAGACCTGTTTCCAGCGCCCATTCCTCCAGAGCTCTTCCGCGTGAATCCGTGACAGGAGATCCCCATGCCGAGGATTTCGCATTGAAATCCCCTGCAAGTACCATGGGACACGGCAACTTTTGCCTCACAAATAGACCTAAGCGGTCCAAGAACGCCTCGAAATCAACCATCGGTCGATTCGGCGAAAAATAGACGCTCAATACGATGAACTCACCCCACTGTGCTGCAACGAATCCATCATCCCTAGCGATTGCAGTTAAAGAGGGGCAGGTTCCGTCGACTGGAGTTACGATGGCCGCAGAGTTTGTGGTGTCCTTTACCCAATTACTTCCTGTAGGCACAAAGTATGGTTCCGCAACTATGGCAAGTTGTATTGCCTATTCTGCCATGGTTTGCAGCAGCAGATCTTGCGCTGCCACCGAGTGGTTTAAGTTGATTTACAGTACTTTATAGGACATAGTTAAGTACTGGTCGCTACTTCATCCCCTGACCTATTATTAGAAGTATTAGGTACTACCTCACCGGCGGCGTTCTTCCGCAAGCCGGGTGCATTGTTGCTGCTCTGCCTATTGACCGTGGCACAGGATTTGCTTCCCAATGTATGGTCTGCTGGGCGGTTTCCATCGGCACATACAGAGTAGTATGGTGCAGATGTGCAGTTGGCTGCTTTATGTCCAACGCCGCTACAACGGAAGCACTGCTCACTTCTGTCAACCGCTACCGAGCATTGCCTCATGACATGTCCTACTTCATGACATCGAAAGCATCTTGTCTCTCTGGGCGGAAGCAACCTAACCTGGACTGCGAACCAACCCACGACAAGTTTGCCTTCTTGGGTGATCTTCTTCGCGGCGGCAGTAGGACACCGTACCCAGACATTACCGGATCCACGGACAGTGCGACGTATGTCGCCAACCCTGACTTGGCCGACCGAGCAAACACCTACGAAAACAAGGATAACTTAAGAATGTTCCTAACAAACCAGATAATTCTGAACGATGTAAATAATTTTGAGCCGAATATAGAATAGGTAATCTGGAAGATCAGATAATAATAATAATATTCTTTGAACACCATATATTATTACTTTTACCCAGATAATATTGTCGCGAGACCAGTCGATATTGTTTAAGACCATGTACTGTTCTTAAAGACCAAGTGATACTCTTTGAAACCAGGTGATGTTTTTGAAATCTTAATGACATTTTTTGTGATGATTATGTTCAAGACCAGATGATATTCTTCGAGACCAGGTAATACTCTAAAAGTCTATGGAATCGATGACCTGAAAACAAAAGGACATTGTAACTATCGGAAATAATAACATATTCAGAACTGAAATGTGCGAACAACGCTTAATAATAGTGAAGCGAACACAATTCAGTAACCATGTGTATACACTTTTGTACTATTCATACGATTTTTATAAAAATATTCAAAATGTACCTACCTACAAATTACGCATTCGTATGATGACGTCATAATATATGTCGGAACTACATACATGTATTAATTAGTGACTATAAAGTTAAAAAAAAAATAATTCTTGCATTACAAATGTATAGTTAACTCGATTGATACTACACAACACTCATACGCGGAAAAATCCCAGATAGATCGGTTAAAACATAATAATAATAATACCGAAATAACGAATATAATCTCTTGGCATCAGCTACGGGTTTTATAGTATTACTGAGAGGCAAAAATCGTTGTTATTTGAGCGGCAACTATCACAGGAGGGATTACAGGAAGTTTATATTTTAGCTTCAAACGTAGCCGGGCAAAGTCATATTAATGTTATAAAGAGATGTAAGGTAAATTCGAATTAAACACTGAATATTAGACATTATAAAAATTATTCTGTAACTCGTTACATCTTCAGAGGATTGATTTCATTCAGCTCATCAAATTCTTGGTGGAATTCTAATATAATACTACAGCATTCTATTACATTTCCGAATAGTCAGTAATTGAAAGTGTATTATAGAACTACATTAGTGATTTAGCCCTAACAATAACTTCAATTTTTGATTTGTTTTTTAAATGATATCGTATACAAAAAGAGTTTTAACTGTTACATCAGATCTGTAATGAAATGAAACACATTTTACAATACTCAAACAAACAAAAGATTATTATAATATATTATTATAACACAAAATATAAAAATTACCAAGTTTATTAATTTAAGTAAATATAAACAGGTTTACGTGATGCAAAATCCTGAAGCCACGCAGGCGAATTCTATGATGACAGTCATCAATGTTGAATCAAAACCAGTGAGTAATTAACCTGAACAGTTTGTTCAAAAACAATGCACAATAGAATGCGTAGTTGGAAGTACTGAAAAAATCTGAAAATGCGAATCCTGAAAAAAAAAAGAAAATTTGTCGTCGGGAACAGTCTAAAGTTGGCTAGTTTTTTGTTGCCTAAAAATTACAATATATTAAGCAAACCATATATCTTGAAGAACTTCAAAGAGTACCGCTCAAACAGAAACTATACATAGCTTACCAAAGCTAAAGCCTAAAGAGAAATTGTAGAGCTAAAAGATCCTACCAGACTTCGTAATGATATGTAATATTCATACACATACAGTGGTACAACAAACTAATTCCAAGGAGGGTTGATGTCAGGCAGGTGGCCGATCGTTAAAATGAAGTCAAATCATACACCACAACATGACAAAGATGTTGTACCAACCCTACTTATGGACTTATGTTTATTATGACTACGAAGAAGAACACAAAATATGAAAAAATAAGTACTTATGTATCATATATTATTACTCAAATAAGAAATGTAACGTTATTGTATTTTTGAAGGCAAAAATAGAAATTAAGAGAAATTAATATCAATTTCTCAATAACGTCTTAAGCTGTAATTGATACAAATACTAAGAATATTTTCCATTGTAAATGTTGATGAAAGTATGTACATAGAACTAACAGCTGCTCGTGATTTCGTTTATTTTTGTGTTTATATATATGATAGCCTATTTAATAACGTATTCGGATAGCTCACCGAACGACACAGGTTCGCATTATTGCAACAGAATCTGATCTTCGAAGCACCGTGACGAAACCACAGCATAATTGTGTAAATCTACCTGGCTATTTTTTTATATCATAAGAGGCAAACGAACAGGTGGGTCACTTGATGTTAAGTGATCACCACCGTCCATAGACACCAACAACATCAGAGTAGTTGCAAGTGCGCTGCCAGCCTATGTTAGTGGGGAAGGATGGAGGGGAAAGTGGTAGAGAGAGAAAGGAGAGTGTTACTTTACCCCAGTTTTGTGTGAAAGGATGGTACTACCCCGGACGAGTCGATCCGTTCATACTGAAACCAGTTATAGCATCAGCGTGGCTCTACCACCAACACAGTTCAGATTGAAAATTTTGCCGCCAAGTACCAGTTGGTGTTTCGGCAACTGCACTCGAGTGTCAGTTTCCCACTAGATTTAGCTTTTTTTTTAAACTTTATTTTTGGCAATCAATCTTTGAAATTATTACTGCCATTGTTGCGTAGTCAATAATTTTACAAGCTTCGTACGATCACTTCAATATTGCGTCGTGTGAATTAATATTCTAACAAGATGATGGATCTCTTTGTTTGAACCTTCCAGGGAGTTTTTGTGGCATCTCAGAATTTCATGCTCCGCGGTATTATTTTCCATTTACTTCACTTATGTACAGCAAACTAACTATATTAACACTACCAAATTTACAAAGTATTGAGTCAAATATATTTTTTTTATGTCATAGGTGGCAAACGAACAGATGGGTCTCCTGATGTTAAGTGATCACCGCCGTCCATAGACACTTGCAACACCAAGGGAGTCGCAAGTGCGTTGCCAGCCTGTGTTTGGGAGGAGGGTGGGGGGGGGGGCAGGATGGCAAAGTGGAAGGGGAAGGTAGGTGGGTCTCCGGCTCTCTCACTGACCAAACGAAACGCAACAATGCAAGCACTGTTACTTCACATCGGTTTTCTGTGAGAGGGTGGTGCTTCCCCGGACGAGCCGACCCATTAATGCTGAAAACAATTATAGCTTCAGCTTGGCTCTACCACTACTAAAATAACACAAAATTATGAATAAAATATAAAATCCACTACATGACAGACTAAAACCCCACCAAAAACTCCCAAAGATTTAGCTTATTTCTAATCTTCGTCAAACGCTTAGAAAGTCTAAAGTAAAAATATGATACCATACCTTATCCTCGTGTAACCTCTAGTTTACGTAATGCGTACCGAGTTATCTTTCAAAAAACGTGGTCTTTTCAAACTTACCTCACATGCTATATACTTTGGCGAATACGAAGAATATGCTTAAAATTTACAGCTTATAAATAATTCTGACGTATCGGTAAGTTGCATTATTTTAATCGAAATTCGTTCAGTAATTTTTACATGACAGACTAACAAAGATGTCCACGAATTTAATATTACTGCTGTGACAAATTTGAGACCATGTCTGTCTTAACCTTAATTGAGGCTATATATTTAAATACAATAAAATTATGTGACACTGGTATTTCCAGATATAATGATACAACATGATATAAATTATAGTTAATAGATGTACAGTAGAAACTCTATTAACTGGACTTATTGTTGTCGTTAGGCATTCGGATAATCGAAAGTCCGGATAATCGAAAGACCGGATAATTGATTCTATGAAAACCTCCTTTAGTTTTGTATATATGTACTACATATGTACATAATTTTATGCGCTTATTACAAGATAAATACATATCAACAATTTTTTTCCCTTTAACTGACTATGTTATTAATCTGGCATGGTCTAATTATATAATACTAAAATACTGCAACCTTAATCATGAAATGAAATATTTTGGTACGTATGTAGAAATAATTTATTTATAATATGTATTTGGTAACTTGCACAATACATAGGAAACGGTTGGTAGTCCGGATAATCCCGAATTCGTATGAGGGCCTGATAATCGGGTTTCTACTGTATACTAAAACGTATGTTGTGTACTATGTGTAAATGTCGGCGAATTGCAACGATTGTATTCAAAGTTGCAATAACAACTGTTTACATGAGTATTTAAAGTTGAGTTTCTCACATAGATAACATAGAAGTTGTATTTTCTTTTATATTTATTAATTACTATTTTAAATACCGAACGCATATGCATAAATTTTAAATTGAATTTACAAAAAAACAATAATAATAAAAATAAACCTCGTATCTGACAATTTCGAAGTCATTCCTCGAATAATTAAAACAAGAGTATCGAGTTAAAATAGTAGAAGCGAAACCACTTGTTGCTGCCTTGTAAGGGGTAGATACTTTGTAAGCTCCATTTAAATGCCTGTTGATACGTCTGGAGAGTTTCGAAGAAGACTTGTTAGGTTTTCACGACGCTACATTCTTGGTAAAATATTCTACTGCTAATGTTATTTCTCTTTTTTTATATCAAAGTAGGCAAACAAACTGGTGGGTCGTGTGATGTTAAGTGATCACCACCGTCCATGGACACTAGCGACATCAGGGACGTCGCAAGTGCGTTGCCAGCCTGTATATGGAAGAAGGGGGAGGCGAAGAAAAAGCAGGAAAGAGGAAGGGACGTGGGTCTCCGGCTCTCTCACTGACCGAATGAAACACAACAATGCAAGCACTGTTATTTCACATCGGTTATCTGTGAGAGGGGTGGAATTCCCCGGAGGAGCCGGCCCATTCATGCTGAAACCAAAAATTGCTTCAGCGGGGCTCTACCACCACAGTAATAACGAAACGCTTATAAAGTCCTAAACATTATTTAAATAAGCCAAGTATTGTACAATATTACAGACATTTGATCTAACATTACTATACTAGCAATTTTCCTTGCACTCATTAGAATGTATTTTTGACTCTTTATTTTAAATTTATATTAGCGAACTTGACGTGCATTTTTCTCCATTGATAATTTGAATAAATCCTAGAATCAAACGACAGTACCACCTGTTGGGTCTAATTGTGAATGTAAACCGTTCTTGAATGCACACATCTGATACAACATTTTTATCATTGTTCAAAAAATCTAAAATACTTTATTAGGTTTATGCCCTAACAAGTTTATGCACGTATGAACGTCAAATACTACTGGTTCAGAAAACAATCCATTCATCGAAAAGAACCGGCAAGAAAGTATGTCGGGTACATCTTTTTAACGTATAAGTATAATTCCAATATATCATACAATCTTTTTTAGTGAATGCACAGGGAGGAGTCAATTCCAGAGATCACCATCGTTCACATACTGATCCACTCTATAATAAATAGCCTTTTGACACCAAAACCGGCAAATCGATAACATGCCTTGGGACTTTATTGTAAAACTATTACTGGTTTTGATAAGTGTGAAACATGAGACTATCAGTTTGTTACAATTCTTATTATTTAGATTACGCCGGTCTTTTACTAAATGTAGTTTTTCAAAGTTTTTACTGACATACATTAAATTATCATGAATATATTGGGACGATAAAGCTAAAGATACCGATTTCCTGAAACTTCATTTTTAAAGATTCGCGAGGTCCAATATCAGATATTACTCGAACTGCCCATATTTGTAATAAAAATATAGTGTATACCTCAGCAGCCGCCCCCACAGGAGAATATTATAAAACAATAAGTTATGGAAGTAAGTGAAGTAGACTAAACTAGCAGTGGCAATATTTGTAATCTGGTGAAACTTACATATTGCGAATGCAGCAGAACTTAATCTGCTCGCCAATTTTGAATATATTGTAATTGTAATTTAGAATCTAGTGTAATTCCCAAGAATACAATATTGCCAACTAACCCTATTAAATTCCCTTCGATCTTGATTCTTCTATCATCCTGTGTAACATTGGGTAAAGTAAATCTTATAAATGTTATCTTCATTTAACAATAGATTATTTAACGCAAACCAATGACAAATTTCATTTAAAATACTATTCCGGTGTCCAGCTTCTGAATCTATCCTTTTCGCTTTAAATATTAATGAAGCGTCTTTTGCATAAAGCACCATGTTAGCACAGTTATTAATCATTAGCGGTAGATCATTTAAATATATTGAGTTTAAAAACGACCCTAAAATGGAGCCCTGCGGGACACCAATTCGCGCAAACGATCTTGCATAGGTTACCCCATACTAACTTACTATATGCTAACTTTCTGACAACGTTTAATCGCACATATACGCACAGAATTAGATATACTCGTATATTAAGATGTGAATATAAAACTGACGTTGACTGACTGGTAGAAACAATTATCAAAAAGTGGGTCATTGTGGATGTGGGTGTGTGTTATCAGTGGGTTATCAAAAAGTATAGGTCATGTCACGGGAAATTTACAGAATTTTTTTTTTGTTGAAATA
Organism: Antheraea mylitta; assembly: GCA_014332785.1. Lineage (NCBI taxonomy): Eukaryota > Metazoa > Arthropoda > Insecta > Lepidoptera > Saturniidae > Antheraea > Antheraea mylitta. Next base: position 8,999,480 of record JACEII010000031.1, on the reverse strand, counting down.
TTTTTTTTCTTGTTTTCTAGTCGAATATAATCAACACGTTTTTTTTTTTTCAATGTGATGCTTAAAAATTTTGAGATATGATTTTTTAAAGTTCTCGGGTAAAAACATTTTTCTTTTAAATATATACTATATACTTATATTCTATTTTGCAGACCGCACCGTTTTTTGCTTTGGTTTTTTTTATTGTATTCTTTTTTTATATCAAAGTAGGCAAACGAACAGGTGGGTCACATGATACTTTCTAGCGACACTAGCGACATCAGGGAAGTCACAAGTGCGTTGACAGCCCATATATGAGGGATGGAGAGAGGGGATGGAAAGGGAAGGAGGAGGAAAGCGGAAGGGAGGTAGGCCTCCGGTGCTCTCACTGACCGAACGAAACACAACAATGCAAGCAATGTTATTTCAGGCCGGTTTTTTGTGAGAGGGATGGTACTGCCCCAGAAGAGCCAACGCATTCATGCTGAAACTAGCAATAGTTTCAGCGTGGCTTTACCACCTACTAAAAAGTATACGTCCAAAATCGTATCTGTGAGTAACTATTGGATGTTTTTATTATTTATTTTATATATTTATTTGTTTATTTTTGTAATTTTATTTAACTAATCACTATTGTACGACGGAATTTGTAATAACGTTATTGCCTTTATGGCGGTTTCATATTTGTCCTTCTATTTTATGACCCGACTAGGCAGTCTAAAATATTTACTGTTTCTTAATATACTTTTTTATTTTGCAGTTTTCAACTTCTCTCTGGACGACGTCATAACCTTTTAAACGTCGAGTTTGGGTGATATGATATCAGAAAAAAAACAAGAAGCCGTCGATTGTATTGAATCGTTCAGCTCATTTGTCTACCACAGCGGTAAGTATATTATTCTACGATTTGTATTATATATTTTTGAAAATATTTCAGATAATTTTCTTTAAATATTTATTTTTATAAACGGAGGTAAGACGAGGACGACCATGAACTTATTTTTAATACAATACATTCTTGGTAAATGATCGTAAAGTATAAATGATCGCAATGTAAATAATATGACATGATTTCATGTAGTATACGAAAAGTGGTATAATGCATATTAAACTTAAATAATTATTTTCTTGGATATTTGTATTCGATAAAAGATTCATTATTTAAAACAAAGAGTTTAAATGTAAATTTGATTAAAAAAAACATTTAAATGATTGCACATAAACATAATAACTCTAATTCTATAACAAAATGTTTTACATTCTCAAAATGTTTTATATAAAATATACGTACACATAAATTATCATACATAGAATTACAATAAACTTAAAAGAAATGACTAATTGGACAATAAAAAAATTGTCCAATACTTTGATGGTTGAGTACAAAAATAAAACCGATATGTATAATATACATTTAATATTATATTTTTTTCTATAATGTAAAAAATTGCGACGCAATATTTCATAATATATTGACGGTCAAAACGCTTTTCGAAATCAAAAATACGTTTTCTAAGAATGCGATAATTGAAGTGATATTGAAGAACTAATTTTATATGATACAGGTACGTGAGCTATTTTACTTTAATGTGTTCAAAAATGGTTTTATCTTTTCTATTTATTTTATTATAGTAATAGAAAGCTTCATACGCTTATGAGCCAACCAAAGTCATTTTGGTTCAATTTTATTTGCGTCATCTTATTTACTTATGTTAAGTTTGTCACGTACATTACTCGAAACCACATTATCTATTAATTGAAAAGCAATGCAGTTACTTAAATAAGTTCCGATAAGATGCAGGTGCGCCCGGATGTGTCTACGTGATTGCCCTCTCTTAGGGAAATATCGGTATCGACTGTACAATATCTTCAAGTATTGTGTTATGTTATTATTGCCCATTTAAGTCGAGCATCTATTTCAATGAAACCATTTGAAATCGTGTTCTTCACTACGACTACAAATCGTACTTTTCGGTGCGACGTGCGTTGTCAATCTAAATCCACGCTTAGTGGTCTCCAGGCGGAAACTTTACGGCACGGCGTTAGGAAGGGCGAGGCCTTCAAAAGCCCGCCATTTCATTAGGTCAATACGTACGGACCTGGAAGATTTAGCCTTCGCCTTATTGTTAAACTTCACGTTCCACCTTTCCATCCCGTTTTTCATCTTTGAATCTGTTTGAATGTAGCTCAGTTTATGAGGTTAAATCTTCTGCTCAAACGAAATAGATAGCTGTTGAGTTGATTCTTTATATTTAAATAACTTTCATTTCGCCCACGGGTATCTTTGTGCGGGATAATACGTTAAATTGAAAAGGGGAATCCTTCTAGTCCTCAAACTGTGACGTTGTTCGACCAACACTAAGGAGCTCAAGCTCTTATCGTGAGTCACATCCTTTCTACATGTTTCCGTTCCTGTACGCGAACTGTTGTTACTTACCACTCTCTCCGGAAAACACGACGGACAAAACTATCTATCTTGCTCTATCCTGAGATCCAATTTAGGCACAATATGGGGTTTCACCTCGTCGTGGTTTACAACTTCACTCACTCTCCAAAACCCAACTCTGCTCGTATTACTCTCTCCTCCGACAGTAACTCGCCTACACAATACTGGAAGCCAAAAGTTATCAATTTAGGTAGCGCCTGTGTAAAAAAGAAAGAATTCATTAATTCTTAGAAAAATACACCGTTAATGTTCGACTTATATATAATAATCACATTTCAACGTCTGGACTGATTATTATGAAGTATGGCGTAGAAGTCGCTTAACCGTGAAATAGGACATATGATACCTTGTTTTTGTCACGCAGCGACGTAAATAAACGTATCACATTTTATTACAATTGATAGTTAATTTGTACCAATATTTCTTACTAGCTGTTACCCGCGGCTTCGCACGCGTTTTTTAAATATATTAAATAAATGTAAAATTATGATTAGATGTGTAAATTACAGAAATACTCTTTCAAAAATATTTGTAAGTATGACACGCACATCATATACTATAACAGCTAATATGTACCTTACATATGTTAATACTAACAGTGTGTCGAATGGGATGGGATTTATCATCAGTTACCTGAAACTTTAAACTACTATATACCATCCTCAATGCTCAGTTACACTATATTAGAAAGTATTAAAAATATTAAGCTATACATTATCGAACATGTTTTAAATATTTTATTATTTAGATATAATATGCCCATATTGTCGATATAATTAGGTTATTGATATACGTTGCTATAATTTAAATCGCATATAAACATTTGACTTTCAAATATATTGATTCTTGGAGTCCAGGACATCGCACGTCTCACTCGCATGTTTACAGTGAACATTATATTTTAAATCGATTCCACACAGACGGATTCACGGGTGTTCATCACTACATAGTGTAAAACAAAGTCCTCTGCCACGTCTCTCTAAATGCTTGTTCGCGATAAGATCAAAAACTACAGAACGCATCTTCATGTCATTTTCACTAATATATAAAATTATTCTTGAGCAAGCTTTAGGTATAGTTTGTTTTATTGTCAGGGCGGTCAACGTCTACTGAACCCACTAGCTTAAAATAAAACGGCTAATTAGTTAGTTATTCGTCCGTAAAATTCCCGTTCAAATATTACTTTTAGTCCAGTGAAGCTGTTAAGACCTTGCTAGGTCAATAGCGTAATCATTTCTAAGAAAAAAAAAATCGTTCAAATAGGTCCAGCCGTTTTGTAGATTACTCGGAACAAATAAACAAACAGATATATCGACAGATTAAAAAAAGAATGTTTATAGCACCACAGATATATGTATTCACCAAAAAGTATTTATTTTAATATTAAATACACATACTTTATTTTTATAATACGTAATATATCACAAATCAAAAATTGGGAACAAAACTAACGTACAATAAACTTTTTGAGAAGTTTTTGGCGGGATTTCAGTCTGTCATGCAGTGGATTTTGTATTTTATTCATAATCTTGTGTTACTTGACTCTATATTATGTGAAATTAGCGGCGTTTTATGTAATATGGTTTATTTATTGTGCATAAGTGAAATGAATGAAAAATAATACCCTTACGCATGAATTCTGTGGTCTTGAAAATTAAGAAGATAAAAATTTACGAAATATTATATAGAGGATTTGGCGCTTATACCTTTTCATTAACTTGGACATAAAACAAAACTGACTAAAGAATACATAATAATTACCTATATTGACAACTTCAGAATTGGCAGTATTGATCAATTCCTTCGCCAATCTTATTGGACGAATATTATTACCACTAAACTATTTGAATAACAACACAAAATAAACTTCGGGAATACTTGCGAAATAAACATACCACGTATAATTAAAAATTGGAAATAAAACTAACGTAGAATAAACTTTTTGCGTAGGAACACAAAATAAATCATGAAAATATTTGCGATAGAATGTTACCATGGCAACGCATATGATATTGACATTAACACGCAGCGGAAGCTTCCAAATTAGCCCGATTTTGAGACATTCTTCATTAGTGCTCAGCTCCTATTGGTTTTAACATGATGATATGTAGCCTATAGCCATCCTCGATAAATGAGCTACCTAACACTAGAAGAAACTTTCAAATCGGACCGGTAGTTCTTGTGATTAGCGCGTTCAACCAAACAAACAAACTCTTCAGCTTTATATATTAGTATAGATGACAAGCTTCTGCTCGCGACTTCGTCCGCGTAGAATGGGTACTTTGGGCTAACGCTAACACGTAGCAAAAGGTCTCAAAAGGAAAAAACCTATAGCCTACCTCGATAAATGAGATATCTAACATTGAAAGAATTTTTAAAATTGGACCAGTAGCTCCCGAGATTAGCGCTTCCAAGCAAACAAACTTTTCAGCTTAATATCTTCTTTATATATACATTTCTTTTGTACGTGTGTATGTCACTGAACTCCTCCTAAACGGCCGGACCGATTTTGATGGAATTTCGTGTTCCAGTGGGTCCGAGAATGGTTTAGATTCATAATTCGATCCGATAGATGGCGCCGCGGTTGAATTTTAGTTTTTTTTATTATTAAGGCAGGACAACGCCTATCCGGCCCGCTAATTATAGAATAGAACTAGCTGTTACCCGCGGCTTTGCACGCGTTTTTTTAAATATATTAAATAAACTAGCTGTTACCCGCGGCTCCGCACGCGTTTTTTGAATTTATTAAAAAAATATTAAAAATTGTTATTAGATATGTAAATAACAATAATACTCTTTCAAACATATTTGTAAGTATGACACGCACATCATCTACTGTAACGGATAACAGTTCAACACTATGTAAAACAAAGTCCTGTTCCACGTCTGTCTATATGTCTGTTCGCGATAAGATCGAAAACTACAAAACGCATCTTCATGTCGTTTTCATTAATATATAAAATGATTCTTGGGCAAGGTTTAGGTATAGTTTGTCTTATTATCAGGGCAGGCAACGTCTGCTGCACCCGCTAGCTTAAAATAAAACAGCTAATTAGTTACTTATTTGCCCGTAAAATTCCCGTTCAAATATTACTTGTAGTCCAGTGAAGCTGTTAAGACCTTGCTAGGTCAATAGCGTAATCATTTCTAAGAAAAAAAAAAAAAACGTTCAAATAGGTCCAGCTGTTTTGGAGATTACTCGGAACAAATAAACAAACAGACATATCGACAGAATAAAAAAAAATGTTGATATTTTTAGCACCACAGATATATGTATTTACCAAAAAGTATTTATTTTAATATTACATACACACACACTTTATTTTTATAATACGTAATATATCACAAATCAAAAATTGGAAACAAAACTAACGTACAATAAATTTTTTGAGGAGTTTTTGGCGGAATTTCATTCTGTCATGCAGTGGATTTTACATTTTACTCATAATTTTGTGTTACTTGACTTTATATTATGTTAAATTGGCAGCGTTTTATGTAATTTAATGTTTGTTTATTGTGCGTAAGTGAAATGAAAAAATTTACGAAATATTATATAGAGGATTTAGCGCTTATACCTTTTCATTAACTTAGACATAAAAGAAAACTGGCTAAAGAATACGTAACAATTACCTAAATTGACAACTTCAGAATTGGCAGTATGGATCAATTCCTTCGCCAGTCTTATTGGACGAATATTATTACTACTAAACTATTTGAATAACAACACAAAATAAACTTTACAAATGTTTCCGATAAAAACGTACCACGTATAATTAAAAATTGAAAACAAAACTAACGTAGATCAAACTTTTTGAGTAGGAACACAAAATAAACCATGAACATATTTTCGATAGAATGTTATCGCGTTACCATGGCAACGCATATAATACCGACATTAACACGTAGCGGAAGCTTAAAAAATAGCCCGTTTTTTTGACATTCTTCATTAGTGCCCAACTCCTGTTGGTTTTAACGTGATGATATGTAGCCTATAGCCATCCTCGATAAATGAGCTATCTAACACTAAAAGAAACTTTCAAATCAGACCGGTAGTTCTTGAGATTATCGCGTTCAACCAAATAAACAAACAAACAAACAAACAAACTCTTCAGCTTTATAATATTAGTATAGATTATTTATACATTTACCATGGACCATCAAAATATCAATACATTTTTAAATATGCTACAATAACAATTTTGTAATTTAATTTAAATATAATCATATTTATAGACAACCAACAACAATAAATTAAGTTTCAATAAACTTAATTTTTTTACGATTTTTTCAAAATAATATGAAAAACAAACTATAACATAAAGTGAAAAGGAAATACTAAAACCAAATGTAATTCTAAAACAATATCAAAACTATAACAGAGAAAGAGAAAGAAAACAGTAAAAGTAATTAATATCAGAAATATTAAATTTGAAGCGATTAATGACTTGTGGATAGTCGACTTATTTATGAAATATGATAAATAAAAGTTCCTAATAATTTTCTTTGATCATACAATGAGGGTGATTTAAAGTGCTTATGTGACAGCCATTACATTTGGAATTTTTTTGGTTAATTTGCAATGTAACAGAGATGTCATAAAAATCTCTTCTATACCCTTTTTATGTTTTTTTTTTTAATATACAAACATAGTCTGTTTCGTTTAATAATGTTCAGTTGCAATGAGAACCCGTGTTGACATTGCAGCGCTGAGCGAAGCGGGAACGCTATCGAACTGTAAAGTAAAGTAAACTAGAGTGTTCAAACACGAATTTCTCTGATGTTCAAACTCAAAGGTCGCAATATATTTCAAAATACGTACATAGATATCTGTTACATGGACTTCTTTTGCATGTTAAATTTTCATATTGATATTAATGAACATCATCTATGCCAAATACAAAGAGATGTATTTTATGCATCTTCACAATACGATTGATACACTATGAAATAAAAAATATCTTCTTCAACTCTTGCTCTCTTTAATAATGACTTTACAATAATGATTTCAGCGACAATAATTACCCAGGCAATAACGTTTTTAGAGACGATAATAATGATCTTTACACAACCTAGTATAAACTTATAAAAGTATCGCCTTTCCTTTCCTTTTTTTGCTTGGGGAAATTCCTAACGAATACATCAACCACCCGGTATAGAGAGTGGGTTATGTTCGATTCGCGTGGACTAAAACTCCAAGGGTGCCTACTACCGTCATAACAGATTACAAGGAATGACGAAGCACTCCACATGTCACCCCGGCGGCCGGCCCACGGTGATTTTGGGCCTCCTGCTAAAGAGAGACAGCTAGGCACGAATAGACTGTCTTCCAGACGGCCGAATCAGTATATTGAAGAGACGGGTCCCCCGACCTATCCTTTCTTGGTTCGGCCTAACGACGAACGTAGGAGGCGAATCTTCCCACATCCGTCCAACGTCTACGTTCACCTCTACGAACGTCGTGTCGCCAGTGGAAGCGAGCAACTTTTTAAGGGAGGTGGCTTACATTTCCCACCCCTAATGGTGTGCTCGGTACCCCTCCCGGCGGCGGCGCATAGAGTGCATTGCAGCTTGGTGGCTGTAAAAGCCCCTGCTCTGTCGCGGGGTTGCCTACACAAGAAACAAAGGTCACTCCGGAGCACATCCGACGGGCACAGTGTGCGAGTGGGACCCACATCGAAGAAGCGGAAACAAGATAACGCGAACATCCGCCCTTTTTACCAGTGTACTGACGCTCACGGCGTCCAAGAGCACCTCCCGAAGGTTCTGAGCCAGGAAGACAACACCCTCTGCAAGTTGAAGGCCGGCGACCCGGAGAATCCAGGCTCCAGTAATCGTCTTCCTGACAGAGAGGTCCTCTATGCCCAGGCTGTGCAGGTAAATCGCCTGCTTCGCCTTAAAGGGCACCTCCTTGTAGTTAACCCCGTGCACCTCCGTGGTGGGCTGCAGGGATACAACCACAGTAGCAATGCTTGGGACAGAGGGGAACTTTGCCTTCTTCTTGGGTTGGTTCTTGGCAGGGATGGGAGCCGATACTGCCGCCTTAGGCGCCGTGGGGCAGTGGGAATCACCACCACCCGCTGGCTTCTTCTCTCTTTTGTGGCAGAATACTTTGGTCCACGCCACATCAAGGGCAGTCGGAGCAGGGAATGAAGCCTAGTTCATTCATAGAAGTCGTCCTTCTTCACTTATTCAGCTTCAACACATCGGGCTTTATCACGGATAGGAAGGTTGCTTCGGTCCCTGCGCTTTATCTGCAGTAGACCCAATTGTTATAGTAGCTTTCGGCCAGTTCCCAGCCAGAGAAGGACGCACAGTCTCCGCCGGAAACAACCAGTCTTCCAGTACGATCAGGCGGTCACACAACTCCTCAGAAGTGTGTTTGCTTGTTTGTCACGATTTCCCGCCTTAACTATTCAACAGAACATTTTAACAATTTGCATACATGTTGTTAGTGCAGTGATACAAATAACACCTAGGGTAATTTTTCATGCAGAAAAGAAGTAGGGGAGACCAAAGAGGTTAACTATAGAGGTAAATTGACTAATTATAAAAAACTCGAGTTACTCGAAATTTTGTCATCTGATTAGGCACAAAATACCATATTCTCCTACTCAATCTAGTCCCTGGTTCGCAGTCACTACACTGACGTCTTCTCGACATGAGGGCTTTAGTCCTCCGCTGGGAGCTCAAACACTTCGCCCGTGATGAGCTTCAGATTTGAGGTGAGAGTCTCTGAATGCTGCTTCAATCTCTGTACCTCTACCTTCAGCTCAGCAAATTCCCTGCAAAGGAACCTCGCTAACCTACGAAGGCAGAGAGTCTCATTGATAACCGTGCGTGACAGTGCGATAGTCAGCACGTCTTGGAATGTTCTGGCGGACGTCTTCAACGCCTTCATCATTGGACTTTGGAGCCGACGATGGTCGATGGACTGAGTGCCGAGTTTAAGCTTCTCAGTGTCGAAGATCAAGATCCGCAACATTTGCGAGTGATCGCTGGGGAATCAATTGCAGCGATATAAACGGTTTGTAGGATGTCGGGTCGGCTCCAAGGCCCAATGGTGAAGACGTTAAAGACGTCCGCCAGAACATTACAAGACGTGCTGACTATCGCACTGCCACGTACGGTCATCGACGAAACTCTGTGCCTTCGTATGTTAGCGAGGTTCCTTCGCAGGGAAATTGCTGAGCTCAAGGTGCAAATATAGAGATTGAATCAGCAGTCACAGACTCTCACCTCAAATCTGTAGCTCATCACGGGCGAAGTGTTTGAGCTCCCACCGGAGGACTAGAGCCCTCTTGTCGGTAAGAGGTCAGTTTGGTGAGTGCGAATCAGGAACTAGATTGAGTAAGAGAATACAATGGTATTTCGTGCCTAATCAGATGACACAATTTCGAGTAGCTCGAGTATTTTATAATTAGTTTACTTACCTCTATAGTTAATCTCTTTGGTCTCCCCTACTTGTTATCTGCATGAAAAATTACCCTACGTGTTATTTGTATCCTTGCACTAACAACGTGTATGCAAATTGTTCAAATGTTCCGTTGAATAGTTAAGGCGGGAAAGCATGACAAACAAGCAAACACACTTCTTCTTTTGTACATTTTAGTAAAGAAGTGGAGTTTAGTATGACGAATAAGGACATATATTCAAAGCCTCGAGACTTATAATAAACACTTCGAGTCATGGGTAGTACGAAAAAAAAAACATTTTTTCCCTCACACTGAAGCTCGAAAAATGGCTGCTAAAACAAAAAGCAGTTCGGTTGATAAAGTGGAGAAAAAGGCATTCCACTGTTTTATCTCGACCTATTTATAAATAGATGTCAGTCTCTGTTAAGTTTTTATTATATTAATATAGAAAATTAGATTCATTGCTTGAGTTGGATTTCTGTCTAAGAATGCAGTAGTCATTTATAAACGTGATAAGCATTTCATTTTATACGACTGTTATTATCAAAATATAACTAATGCACTATATGTAGGTGATTCGTATCAAATAAATAGACATGCACTCACATTATTATTTGTGTTCACAATTTCAATAGAGAATTTGCAAACAACAATCCTTTGACATACATTCACTCAGAAACTCGTGCACAGTATCAAACAATACAAATAGTATTCAGTCGTGCTATTTAAGCCTTAAATTTTATTTCATATTTATGTCAAAGATTGATTAAGTTGCATCAACTCTATTCCATTCGTGTGTAGTTTCAGAGCCATATTGCCGAATTAATTACTTTTTTGGAGTTGTTTTGACAGCTTCGGTGCGATGGGTAATTAATTTGAATGAGATCTGTTGTATTTCGTGATTTATTTGTACTGTTTAAGATTATTTTTAAAGGAAAATAAATAACGTAGTATTGAATTAATGCCGAAATTAGATTAAATTTGCTTATCATAGTTATCAGTATTATTATTTCTAGATACAAATTATTGCACCTTTTTTTATTTTACTCATGGGGAAATCTCTTATTGATACGCAACCTCCCATGAGAAAGAGTGAAATATGTCCGAATCGCAAGGACTAAAGCCCCATGGTATAGCGAAAGCACGTATTTGCCGGAGCGGCAAGGGATCGTACTACCTATGATATTCAACCTTAGATAGCCGTCTCAACGGCTTGACCAGCGGAAGGTGATCGCCGAGCTCCTGCCTAACAGAGAGATAGACTGGGTACACTTCAGCAACCTCCCTTCGTCAGATAGATCTATGCAATGAGAAGACGGGCCCCCCGGCCCATCCCCTCAGGTCCTGCTACGGTGGTGGGAGGAGGCGGGCGACTTGCCGCGTTCTCCTACTGGCCCTCTATTGCGGAAGAGGGCCGCTCAAATGAGCATCTTCACGAGCAATCTCCGCCACCTCCTTCTTCAAGATAACCTCCTCGCAGAAGGAGGCCATCGCTTGCCATGCTTGTTCGTTGACGTACATGGCCGAAATCATACTCAACAGCAATTAATCTCGCCCTACCACCACAGCCAGAATACGACGCTGTCCCTTCCACGCAGCACACTCAGACCGAGTGTGTTGCATGGTGTTCTCGTAACCATAGCACTCATAGCATGCAGTGGTCGGCTCCCTGCGAACGATCTGATGCAGGTACCATCCAAAATATGCATGTCCGATGATTATTTGCACCAGACGAAACGATGCAGAGCCCTACTTCCTGTTTATCTGGCAAAACCGCCAGTAACGCGCATCCACCATGTCTTGCTTCCACCGTCCTATTGCCTCCTCTCTCAAAATTTGCCGCCTCTCTTCTATCTCCCTGAAAGCCGAAGGCTCCCCATTTCCTGCCAATCTCTTCCTTGCCGATATGAACTCATACACGCCAGCAATAACTCGAGCTTTCCAGAGTAGGGAGCTGCGACCATGGAGGCTGCAGCAGAGACCTCGGTGTGGTACCCCCTAACGGCCCTCTGCACCACAATGCGCTGCGCACTGCATAACGCCAATACTTTGATGGTGCAGAGTGCGTCGGCGCATACTAGGGCCCCACAGACGGTCATTGCCCGTACGACTTCCTATACTCCTCGCACTATATACCAGATACTTTAGCATAATTGTAATGATCGATCCCTGTATAAAGCCTGAGTACATAGAGCGTAAAAGTACGTTGCCAATACTTAAGCAAAAACTCACTCTACTCATAATCACATCCTTAATGTTTTTCCCATAGCTTAATGATAGAAATTATATTTTATATCATTTCTCTGATTCAAATTCATATTAATTAACATTAATCATATCAACAATTTTATCGGTACAACATATTTTCCTCTTGCACTCTCACTTGCCAGAAATCATTTCAGTATTCACACTTTTTATACACACATCATTTTCCACACAATCTATCCATACTTCTCACGGTCTTGTTCTAATCCCTTCCTACTTAGAGTTTTCTAGTTATATGAATTTCATCTCTCATCATGACATACCTATAACATGCTAATCTATTAGACTCTTCAACTTCTCTGTCACTGGTGCTATTTTCAAACTTCCCCTGATATACTCATTCTTGATCTTAATACAGAGTTTAAGTATTTGTTATTGTAACAACACGTAAAATAAAAGGTCACTATATATGTATGTATTTTATTATAACCACTTCAAACGATTATAACCACACAACAATTTAAACGTCACTTTGTTAATACTTCAAATGAATGCTCTATAGGCAAAAGCTACCGCGCTAATATAGTGAAAGAAAGAAAGAAAGAAAATATGTTTATTGCAGCTAATACACGGACAATATAATATTACAGAAATAGAGTAACAAAGAAGTAAACATAGAATAAAAAAGTTGAAAGTTAAAATCTATTAAATCTAGAATTATGCTACGATTTTACTGCAATGGCGCACAAATTCAGCACATGCTGGCTGACACCTTTACATGTGACCCTAGCGCTGATATTCTATTGTGGCCAAGTGGGTTTAAATATATAATAATGATATAATAATAATACTATAATAATAGAATAAGATCACAATAACACTATAATAATATGCATGTAAATATTCATATAATAACAAAGTACTAAACAGGTGAGTTATATAAATAAATGAATAAATAAGAGTATAAAAAAGGTAATGTGATTATATCACCGAGATATCCAAATTATAATTTTCGAAACACCTGGGAGTCGAGTAAAAATATTCTTAATTTATTTTCTCTTATAGGCGGCGGTGGTATATTGGTCCAGCACTTACTAGCATTATATCGAAAACTGCCTCTAAAGGCATCTGTGTAGACAGTATTCTTCGTTCAGAAGCTCTATGACTACCTACCCAGCTGATTTTATCATAGAGGTATTGCGGTTTTTCAGACCGAATTACCCCCAAACAAAAGACATGCGAGATGTAATTTGCGCCTTGCTTTCATCTTTAGAAGTAGGTGTTTATTAATGGTAGGGGTGACATGTGCTCTTGGTGGTATTGTGAAGCAGAAACGTGAACAGGCATTTTGGAGAAACGTGAACAGGCATTTTGGAGAAACGTGAACAGGCATTTTAGAGAAACGTCAACAGGCATTTTGGAGAAACGTGAACAGGCATTTTGGACCCTTTGTATAAGACGAGATGTTCTGGCGAGTAATCGAGGACCGTACACAACATTAGAAAAATTTAACTTTAATAGAACTAATGTTTCTACAAGTTGTGATCGTAGTTCTTCGCTCAGAAATGATCTCATTTTATACAAAACTTTTAAACGATAAAGACAATGTCGAACGCATTCAGTAATATGTGTCTCATATTTTAACTCAGAATCCATAATTAAACTTAAGTTTCGTGCTTCTGAAACGCGTTCTATTGTCTCATCCATAACCATAATGGTTTTATTAACTGAGGGAAAGTGGCGTAGCTGATACCTAGTTCCTATTATCATATACTTGGTTTTAGAAGAGTTAAGTATAAGTGAGTGTTACCTCTTGACCAATTTACAATTTTTATTATTTCTTCATTCATTATGCTAATAGTATTATCATAGTTTTGTGGTTTAAATGAAATATAAAGTTGTAAAGCAACTGCATAGATGTGATATTTACAATTTAATATGGACTTTTGGTCCTAAGACAGAACCTTGCGGTACGCCTCTGTTGACAGAGCGAGGTGAGGAATGTATAACTGATCCATTAGGTAGATTTATTTCAACCATTTGAGTTCGTAAAGTCAAACAGCTATGGAACCAGTTAACTGTAACACTGTCAAATCCGTAATAAGTTAATTTAGAGAGAAGTAAAGATGTGTTTATGCTATCAAATGCTCGGGAGAAGTCTAGTAGCACTAGAAGAGTGCACATGCCCTTATCTTGAGCTGAAAGAATATTATCTGTGACATCTAATAAAGCTGTAAGTGCTTCTATTCTTTCTGAATCCTGACTGAACATCTGGTAGTATCCCATTATTTTCAATAAAACTTGTCATTTGTGGTGCAACTATTTTCTTTAAAACCTTGGACAAACATGGTACCAACAAGATTGCCCCGAGTCGTCGTCGCAATCTTCTCGCGCCCCAAAGGGGCGCGCGGGAACCGTACCAGGGTATAACCCTCTAACGGTGGCCTCTCTCGCCTACCGCTTCACGCGGGAGTGTCAATTATTTTCTTTCCATGCCGCGTACGGTCCGGGGTTTTCTTCTCGCCTCACGGCGGTTTATATGGTGACTGGGTTCTCCGTGTGTTCTAGTCCTCGGCTGAAGTGTCCTGGCCATCGATCTTGTGGAGCGCATACAGGGCCTTCAAGCATTTTTCGATCGTCTCGTCATTCTCTGCTCCAGCCAGTGTCTTTAAGAAGGCGTCTCTTATGATGTTCGGGGAGGGGCGCGCCGTCGAGTCAAACTGCTGGGTGGTCTCCGGCGCTCGTGTAGCTCCTCCTCCGGCTGCGGGATTTCTTGTCTCGGGATCTCTTGTTCTCGCGTTCCTCCTACCGCGTCCGGCGTCACCCGTACGGACAGCGGTCCCGGCGGAACACGGGGCATGCACGGGTGTTATTTGAGGGGTGCGGCCCCCCGCAATTTACGCAGGTGGCCGGTTCTTCTTTGGGGCGGTTGCAGTTTGTTGCGAAGTGCGGCCCCCCGCACCTCACACAGGCTATCGGGCGGTGGCAGCGGTGGTAGGAGTGGCGGAACTGTTGACACCGATGGCATTGTGCCAGTCCATTTCTCCCTCGCCACGCTTCAATGGTCATCTTCATCCCCAGGAGCTCGTTAATTTCGTAAACGGCCGAGAGTTGGCCAGGCGTTCTCTTCAGGGAGGAGTGAAATATGCAGCCTGGTCTTCCACTTCTCGCTTGAATAAGCCGGGTAAATTCTGGATTGAGTCCCTTCTCCCGAAGGGCCTCGATAATTTGGTCTGGGTCGGTATTCGATGGAAGACCGCGAATCGCGATCTTTTAAATTCCTCTCGGACGGGGGTGCGTAGGTGTGCCAGCTCACCCCCGCAAGCTTCTTCAGGTAGTCTTGAATGACGTGGTGCTCATCTAGGTTCACCGAGAGGAAGCGTACTCCATCGCCGAAGACGCGCGCGGTCGGTGTACGCCCCAGCATGCCCGCTAGCCGTTTGAAGTGCTCTGGCCAATTGGGCAGGCGCGGTGCTTCCCCCGGGCGTCGGTCCTCTCCTGGTGGTGGGCTTTGGTGCAGCCGCAATGGCGGCATAGGTCGTTTGCTGCGGTGTAGGCGTAGGCGTTCGGGGTTCCGTCGGCTGAATCGGCGAGGGCATGGCTGCAGGCGCTTGCGGCGCCCCGAGGCTCTCGCACGGTATAGCCGTGTCACTCGTGTGGATTGGCTCTCTCTTTCGCTCCGCTTGAGGTGCTGGTGGAGTCTCGTGGCTCTCGGCGGGTTCCGTAACCTGTGCGAGCGAGAGGGGCTTATGCCTCTTGCTCTCAGGCGTTTGGGCGTCTGGTAATTGCGGTGGCGATCGATGCACGATGTGGCTCAAGGCGCTCTCCTCGGCAGTTTGGAGTTCTCCTCCCTTGGTCTCGACCTCGTCGATGCGCATATACAACGCCATCCAACGCGACAGCTGTTCCGAGAGGCCACCGGCTGAGATCAGCTGGGCGAAAGCGAGACAGTCACTCTCGTGGTGGTCCCTTCGAAGTGCAGTCCGCCGCGCGTTGACTATGCGCAGTACTACTGCTTTTGCCTTCTCAGGTGAACGGGAGTCGGTAGAAACAGGATATCCGGTATCTGAAGTGGAGGTCGTCGTCGTGCTTGGGGTCTCGGTGTCCGTGGGCGTGCTCGGGGTTATACGTCGTGAAGACGCGGCATCGCATTTAGCGCGCCGGCTCGGCGGAGTCGACGCGGCGGCGCTAGTGCGGCGCATTGTCGCGCAGAACTGGCGAATTCGCGGAAGTCGTGCGTGAGTGTTCTCGAACGCTAGCACAATGCGGGCGATTCTGCCCCGAGTCAAAGCACACACGGCCTTATATGGCTGGCTACCCCTACCCCACCGTAAGGCGTGGCTTTAAGCTTGGCTAGATGGCACTACTGGCAGGTGGGGTAGTTGTAAGGCTTGGCTTGGCTATGGCGACATTTTCGGCGGCAGCACTAGGCATTAGTACTTCCGGTGGCAGTACCGTGGCGCAGTACGATAGACTTCCGGTTGTTACATTATATTTTATCATATGTGGTATTTTGTTCTTATTTTATATCGTATCACATACAATAGGAAAATTATACTATGATCTCGGCAAGAGTAATCACGTCCCTTTTTAAAAATGAAGGTACTATGTGCGAGGTACTATAGTCTCTTCGCAACCGCTGTATCGCGTCATAGGTATGCGCGGATGGTGGGGAGTGTGAAGAAGAGAGCATGAACTCACATGAGACTCGTAGTGTTTTTGAAGCTGTATTTTTACGAGTATAATTATATATCCAATTACTGTTTTTGTCCAGTATGATTTTTAGATAAGTACATAAAATGAACCAATATAAATGAAACGAAATGAATTGAATGAGGATTTCGGCATGAATGGGTCGGCTCGCCTGGGGTTGTACCAGCTATCCCACAGAAACACCGACGTGAAGTAACAGTGCTTGAATTGTTGCGTTTCGTTTGATCAGTGAGAATGCCGGAGACCCACCTCCCCTCCCTTATCCTCTTTCATCCTTCCGCCTTTCACCCTTTCCCCGCAAACACAGGCTGGCAACGCACTCACGTCGCTCCTGGTGTTACTAGTGTGTATGGATGGCGGTGATCATTTAACATCAGATGACCCGCCTGTTCATTTGCCTCTTATGACACGACACCGACAATAGAAAAATATTTAATACATTGAGAGTTTTAATAAAAAGAAACAAAATGTCGACTAAAGCTAACTTCAGATTGTCGGTTTTTCGTGACAATATGCACGCGCAACGTAAAAATTTATTTACCATTTTTACCTAACGCGTCAAAAGAAATACAACTTCAGAATATCTTATTAGTCAAAGTAATCAGATTTACAATAGTATTAAACTCGGTATAAAACCAAAATATCTTGATATAACAAGAAAATACGTAGATATAAATAGTTATTATACGTTAAAATAAAGTGAAGTAATTTTTGATCGTAAATATATCGGAAACAACACGATGTATATAGTTAAGAACTATAAATAAATTAACTAATACATTATCATGTTTATAGATTAATCGTTCAAAAATAGCCGACTTTACCGCCCACTCCATTTGAATTATCTATACTACTGCTATAAAGAGGTAAAGCTTGTATGTTTGTAATCTCGAGAACTACTCATCCGATTCTAAAATATCTTTTACTAATAGGAAGCTATACTATCCTTGAAAGCCATGGTTTTTTTTATTAAACAGTTGTTAGCTACGACTTCGTTCGCGTGAATTTTGCAATAATGCTCTTCACTTATTTTTAGAAGGTAGCGCCACGCTGAAGCTATTATTGGTTTCGGCATGAATGGGTCGGCTCGCCCGGGTGAGTGCAGTAACAGTGCTTGCGTTGTTGCGTTTCGTTCAGTCAGTGAAAGCGCCGTAGGCCCGCCTCCTCTCCGCTCTCCTGGCCCCGTCCCCTTTCCCCCAATTCCCGTCAAACATAGGCTGGCAAAGCACTTGCGACTCTCCTGGTGTTATACTCGTAGTGTCTATGGACGGCGGTGATCACTTACCATCAGGTGACCCACCTATTCGTTTGCCATCTATGATATAAATAAAGATATATATATATATATATTATATTAAATTAAATTATATTCTAAGTTACGCTTTATGTAGTTGTATTGTGAATCTTTACCAATTACGCGTGTTCATACAAACAGACAGCAGACAGACATTTCCAAATATGTACATATACACACATCAATGTATAATACAACTCTGGTATCTGTCTCACAGTTATGTACCGGAGGTAAATCATAAAATAGAAAATCGTAAATTATATTAAGCAATCGTTAATCAAAGCGTAATGTACACAGCTTTGTTAATACACACGTTGTTAGATGAAAATCTGATTAATATGCTATACCTTCCACATTTTATCAGCTGTACGTCTTATAGAAATATCTGTTAACTCTTACCTTCCTAAAAATTTAGTACATAAATTATGGATCAAATAATATAATTATATCAAATAATATATTAAATATGAACTTCTAATAATTATAATATAATGCTTAAATAATAGGTAAATATACAATCTCATTACACGTATGTATAGGGTAATTACTAGTAGCACAATCAATGTATAGAAAAAACGGTAAAACCTAAGTATGATAAAAATACAGAATATAATAACATTATCTATCTCTGATGTCTACATTGAAACGGGTGCTAATTATATTGTGCGTTAGATAAATAGGAAGATTAATCTTGTGAAAAAAAAACACGAGATGGTATTTATCGTTATAATCTAACAAGACTTCTTTAATGCACTTTATAATAGTTTGCCTTTGGACGGACTTTTAAACGTTAAAATGCTTGATTTTATAGAAGCAAGATGATTTTACCAAAGAAATAAAACCGATTTCAAAAATACTTCTCTAAAAATAGACCAGAGGATTCTTGACTATAATTAGGTGCGGAACTAATATTGGATTACTATAAACCAAGCATTAACTCAAACACTTATTCCTATATTGAGGTGTCCTCTGGTATATTTTCGATATCTAATACTAATGAAATAGAATGGGAGTCTCTTCAAATAACACTTTCCAAGAGAAAACTTTTTTAAGTCAATTCGTCTGTGACGAAGTTCTGAGATCATCATCGTCCACATTATCTTACCTAAGTAGGGTCGGCACAATATGTTTTCTTGTTCCACTCTCTCCTATCAAATATCATCTCAGTATTTACACCTTTTACGCTCATATCATTTTTCACACAGTCGATCCACACCTTTTTCGGTCTTCCTCTACTCGTATATCCATCGACCATCATACTCAACACTTTTTCAGTCACATGGTTTTCATCCCTTCTCATGACGTGCCCATACCATGCTATCCTATTACTCCTGAACTTCTCTGTCAGTGATGCTATTTTCAAACTTATTTTGATATACTTATTCTTAACCTTGTCCATTCTACTCACACCACACATCCTCCTTAACATTCGCATCTCTACGACATATAATATTCTCTCTTCCGTCTCTTTCGTAGCCCAGCAATCAGATGCATACAGCATGACCAGTCTTATCATAATTTATAAACTTTCCCCTTGAGTTTCAAAGGCATTCGTAGGTCACAAGCTACCCCAGACATTTCGCCATTTCATCCATCCTACATTTATCCTATTTCTTACGTACTCATCAATACCACTGTCATTTTATATCAGTGAACCGAGATACCGAAAATTGGAAGTTCTGAAATAACAAACATAAATAAATAAAACCAAACTGAGGTTCTGCTCCTGTTTGAATTCTATTAAAAATATAATTATACCTCTTGTAGAGGATTACCTGTTTGAAGCAAAATATCGATCCAAATCAGAATTCTCCTCGAACTGATTACGCTATTATACTAACAAGGTCTTAACAGCTCCACCGAACTACTTCAAATCAGAAAGACCAGCTACGTCCTTATTATGCCAATCTAAATGTACTTTGTTATATATTGAATCGTAATAAATATTGTCATTGTTGATGTCCAGATTAAAGTAAATTAAAGTTCTGTAACACAAACTTGCCAGTTAATAATTTGCAGAAACAATAGTAGCGCGCTCAGATTCAACTGCCGTGTATTGATTTTTTATATTAACTGATTTCTATCCGTTTCGTTAGGCATAAAAAGTGGCATTTGTTTCATCGAATCTAAAACCTAACAATTTATGAAAACCAATCTAATATAAATATCTTTCAAAACTAGAACCATTCAGGGAAAAATACAGTTTCAAAGTCACTTATAAATGTAATTTTTAAGTAGTAACAAATTAAGTGAAAATCTGTCGTATAAAGGCCATCGGATATTAAAAGCCAGTCCGTTCTCTTTTTAGTTGTAGCGTATATATATACCCTTAACGATATTACTCGCAGCGGTCGGTGCAAGGCTTTGAGCTCGACCCGAGGCTTTGTCGCTAAAGGACTGCACTATTCGTAGTATAACCTACTAATTTTCATCAGATAAAGTAATCTATCAAGCTTTCAATAGAAAATTAAGCTCGGCTATATCATATAAAGATTTGACGATTTAATGTTTATTTATGAATGTACTCAAAACTATTAATTGTACCTACACTGTGTTTAAATTCAAACAATAGTAAATCCTTACTATTGATCATCACTACTGAGGGTTGAACACCTAAGCTACTATAATTAATTTTTAATTGTTATATTGAGCTTAGAACTGTTCGTATTCAGTTAATTCAAAAGAATATAAGTTTTTATAACAAAGTAGTGCATATAACTAACAGAAAAATTAAATAAGATATGCGGGTTGCTATAACTTGATAAAAAGGTCTTAAGCATTATTGACAAGATAGGATTGACATCATAGGCTACATCGTAATTTAACCTCTCAGGTACTGTATCCTCATCAGTGTACCCAAAGCTATTGGGTATGAGTACATCATCAGTGTGCAACAGAAGTAGGGTGGCTGAAAGCACTGATCCTTAAAGAACTCCAGCACTTATAGCCTAGGGATTGGCCGAGTGACTATGAACAATGACTTGGATAATTGATTCACTCAGGAAATCACAGATAAGTCCACAGATGTTCAAGTATACCGTATGATTGGAACGTACTTAAGAGCCTAACGTACCAGACCTTGTCGAATGTCGTGTTTCTCGACAACATTTCCTCAGTAATGGGGTGGCTTAGACTAGCAGTAGATCACTATTGTTAGATTCCGTATTAGCGATCACAGCTCCTTACGTCTACAATCTTGCATAATTAAACTCAATACAGCTGTTACCGTTTCAAAAAAAGTACAGATGAAGCAGTAAGAAAGAAAAACAGAAATATACACATACACAAGGCACACTTCACTAGTCCGTCTGAAATACAACATCCATTTAGTCCTACTCCTCTCAAGAATCACTTCCGTTTTGTCGCTTTTTGCTCGATTCAATATTCTAATTAGAATTGTTTCTAGTTTTCTTTTTCATTTTAAGGAGCTTTACAGTTTCGCCTGGCTATGTAATGAGTGCAAAAAGCACTCAGACGAAATGGGAATAAGTATGAATACTAATAATGTACGGGTAACTAGTGAAGCACAAAGAAGAATATGGGTAAACAGACTCATATGAAGTGTAATATCATGTATTTTAAAGTAATTAATAATAAAGTCCGCTCATTATGTAAGTAGTAGATAGTGGATTTCATCAAGACCGCACCTTAATTAGCCTCTTTGACGTATCTTTAAAAAAAAACTTTAAAAAAAAACTTGAGAGGACACCCGGATGGAACGAAGTTCCTTTCGATTAATTAGTGAAGGAATTGTAATGAAATTTTATTTTTTTTAAGTTATAATAATATTTTTTTTATTATTAACAAATATAATGTTATATAAACTTAATCAGTAAGCTAAATTTTCGTAATAATTGGCTTGTGGTAACTGAAATAGGAAACATATGTTTGGGATCATTATTATTATTTATTATTTACAAAAAACCTGTATACACTCAACAAAAATAATCGTCGCGACACTACACTGTTCAATGCGAAATAGAAATGAAAATATCTGGCTTGCTTTCTATAAGAGAGAGAGAGACAGAGAGAGAGAGACAGACAGAGAAACATGCAACGCCGCATAGCTTACAATAGCTTACTATAGCAAAAAGTGTCGTGACAACTTTTCGTAAGAATTTTTTCCGTCTAGCCCCCTTTCACAACGCGCGATAAGGAATTTCGTTCCAAAAAATTTGATAGGCAACGACTTATTGGACTTGCGCCATACTGGTGGTGCGTAGTATAACGGCCTGTAATATATATATATATATAAGAGATATATATATAAAAGAAAATTCCAATAGATATTTCGATTTTTTTTAACTACATGCCATTACTAACCATATCAGGAATTTTAAAAGCTATATATATAATAAATAATAATAAATTTATTATATAATTATTATTATTATATATATATATATATAGATGGTAGAGCTACGTTGAAGCTATTATAGGTTTCAGCATGAATAGGTTAGTATGTCCGGGGTAGTACCAACCTCTTACAGAAAACCGACGTGAAGTAATAATGCTTACACTGTTGCGTTTCGTTTGGTCAGTGAAAGTGCCGGAGGCCCAACTCCCCCGTCCCTCTCATCTCCCCCTTCACTCTCCTATACTCTCCCCCTTGCCACCTTTCCCGCAAAACACAGGCGGCAACGCACTTGCGCCACCATGGTGTTGGCAATGTTTGTTACCGGCAGTGATCACTTAGCACTTAGCATCAGGTGAACCGCATGTTCGTTTGCCTCCTATTTGATAAAATAATAATACATGTAATATTATTAATATTTTGTATTGAGATTATGCAGCCCATCATATTTTTATGTTAATTAAGAAAATATATAAAATATATATAATTTGCTCCGAATATCAATAGATGTTAAAACCAGACTTTTTTTTCGAAATGACTACGCTATTGACCCAGCAAAGTCTTAACAGCTTCACCGGACTACTAAGGCGAGCGCTTAAGGCACTCAGCCGATTTTATTTTGGCAACCAGCTCAGGGGTGCACGGCACACCTCGGCTTGGCTGTTGCCTGCTGCATGCAAAATCGCAACCTATCTTAGCTAACCTAGTTAAGTATTCATATATATGTATGAGTTGTTGAAACGTATATGTGTACCAAGCATACACGCCTCAACAGCTCCTCCATATATTTATTATCGGAAAATTAAAAGTTTTTCAGTTCGATAAGGGAAAAAAGTAAACCCTTCCATTTTCATGTGTAAGCGTGTAGCGTGCACGTGTGTGGGGGTGATCATGTAGTGTTATAGCAGTGATGTATATTTGTGTGTCACCATATCGCGCAAGCAACGCACTCAAGAGCTCACCGAGGGATCGAACCTAGGCTTGAGCCGCTGCCGTGGGAGGCCTAATCGGGTGAGAGAAAAAACCAGACCAATGTTGATAAATTCATTCAAATTGTAATCGAATTAAGAATTCAAAAGAGTATACAGTTATTCCATTGTTTTGATTTTTTACTTCAAACTAGTGGGCGCCCAGTGGTCGACATTCGACCATAGTTAATTGATTTTTAAACTTCGAACTTTATTAGGGTGTATATACATTTGTCAAAAGGTATATCTTCTATACTCGAAGGTTGTCATCATGGCTACTCAGTTGTCATTTGCCATGATCTTGAATTATATAAACATTTAAAATAATCTCGGTAAATGAAAATAGAAATTAATTGTAAATTTAAAACAAAAACCAGGTGGTAAAGCTCTCAAATTCTAAGTAAATATATATAACTTTACGAAATTAAAAAAATTTATCGCAACCTATGACACAATTTTCAAGTAATTTTACACGACACCATGAGTGGGTGGTATTTCAGGGTGATATTGAATTAAATGTAGTCTGTTCATTATGAATAATAGTGGTATACCCGGTATCATCGTTTGGAAAAGTAATCGATGCACAATACATTCAAATGATGTAGCCAAGACAAAGATATTTTTAATACTACCATTAGTTTTTTGAAAATAAATTCATTTTTGTTGCTACATCAGGTTGAACTGCATCATTGTAACCGCAGAAGTCTAAATCATGGATTACTTTTATGAACAAAATCCTTATTTTGATTATACAAAATATTATTTGGCCCATTTTTTTATTAAAACATTATTTGAAGTGAGTTTGCCATAAAAAATAATAAACAAAATAATATTGACTTTGACTTTTGGTATATTGCTTTACTTTTATAACAACATGAAGTAAAAGCGCTCCAATCACCTAAAAATTTTGACATCCAATAAAACCAAAGAGAATAATAATTATTTCAGTGGTTCCATAAGTATACTAAAGATGAATTGTTTATCAATTAATTATTTATGTATTATGGAATTTACATATCATATTATTATAAAATTAACCTACAAGTTGATCAATTTGTTTTCAAATGGCATATAAGGCATGCAACGTCATTCATGTGAAAATTATTATATTTTTGTAAAATTAACCAGCAATTGCCCAGTTAAATTCAGAGACTATGTAAGGTATGGAACGTAAGTCGTGTTATAAATATTGTAATAATATATTTATATGTTGTAATATCATTGTTGAACGTAGGATAAGAAAGCTTAATTGGAACGTAAGAGTAAAAAAATACATACATTAGAGCATAGCAACCTCCTTCGCAACCTTTTTTGAATTTCGTTATTGACGTGACGGCTGTCAAAATGTCTTTTTTATTTACATATGTGTATATGTGGTGTGAAATTCAAGCAGTAGTGTAAGTAGTGCATATTTTAATTAATATAATGTACTTCTAATGCATTTTATATAAAATAAACACTTTTTCACCATATATACTTTAACTATGCTAAATTTCAAGTTCACCCGTCGACGAGAAATAGGTTAAAAAAGGATACAAAAAATTTGCTTCACGTATTAATATATAGATAATCAAATAATAGATATGTGGGGGTGGAAAACCGTAGTTTTGCACAACAGTATTACCAGTAACACCTCTATTGAGAAACTAAGCAACAAGCAATGCCATGACAACTGTTTTAACAGAACGATCTTTCAATTAATTTTTGCCTGTTGTGTACCAGTTTCATATAAAGGTAAAGCATTTCATTTATAACAATATACTTAGCTGAAGGAGCTTTGGATCGAAATGGAATTAGAATTGAATTTAGTAAAAATCTTTTTGAGAAAAATACAGCAAAGATAAAACTATGACGTCATTGTTTAGTGTTTTTCTTAATTCATAATGTAAAAGTGTACTATATAAATCAAAAATATGATAAGTTAGACATCTCCTTGCTTATAGAATAGATGGTAATTCAATTTTATGTATTTCTAAATAGAAGTGACGCTTTTAGAAATCAATATATTTGTCACTACTACATAAATAAATCCTTTTGTTTTGTTTACTTGATTTCTGTGACGTAGGACGAAATAACGAGTTGTCCAGTAGCCCAATTCGTTGAACCTCATCGTCAAATGTAACTCTTTTGATATTTCTATTTATTTATATTATATGTATCATAATTAAAAATAAATCATCTTTATTTAATTAAAGCGTCATTTGATAACTTATAGAAATAAATGTAATGTAATATACACGCAAATAACGTATCTCTATAAAATTGTCTTTTAATTAACAATATTAAACATGCATTTACAAACGAGATCCTCTGTCGTGCTTTTAAACGCGATATTATTTACCTAGGAAAAGAAATGGTAGGAAACGTTATTACATAATTTTCTGTTTCAAAGCTATGTGACATTACCTATATTTTTTACAAGAACAAGTCATAATGAAATACTAAATAATATTTTAAAGCTTTTTCTACGTATCATGAATATTTACTATTATGTCTTGTACATTAAACTCTTACTATTACGTTCTTTTAAAATAAACAACCATTAATATTAGAAAGGAATCTATGTCAAATTGTAATTCATTATTTTAACGGGATAACCAGATACGGCATGGGTGATGAAGAACAAGCTACACTCGACGGGCAATTTATTGAGTATAGCAAGTTGATGGACAATAAAAGATCTGGTAACACTATCACGCTATACCGGTCAGACTTTTGGATGAGGCAAGCGAAGATTATAGATGATCGAAAAATTACTATGACGGATACAGGCATACTGTTCAATAAATTCTGGTATATATCTACAAAAACACTGTAAAATATCACCTTTCTATCTATATACAAGTCATGAAAGCATTACTAAAATACCAGATTAGGTACCGTACCCTAGGCGTGGAGCCCTTGAGTGCACTGCTCGCGCTATACATTCACACAAAATCTTACATCACCGCGACAACATTACACATATCACCCCCACACACGTGCACGCATACACACTTACCTACACATGAAAGTGGAAGGGTTTTATTTTTTTCCCATAACGAACTGAAATAGTTTAGAAAATTATCCAATACGAAATATATATATTGGAGTTGTTGAGGTATCTATGCTTGGTACACATATATGTTTCAACAACTCATAAATGTATGAATAGTTAGCTTAGGTTAGCTCGGATAGGTCGCGAATCGCATGTATCAGGCAACAGCCCAAGCGAAGGTGTGCCGTACATTATTGAGCTAGTTGTCAAATAGAATTGGCTGAGTGCCTTAAGCGCTCGCCTTAGTACTTTGGTGAAGCTGTTAAGACCTTGCTAGGTGAATAGCGTAGTCATTTCAAAAAAAAAAAAAACATTCCTAGAATGACGTATAAAATATGTACCTATTTCCCTAGATAATTTAGCAATCTATAGATTCAAAGTTAAATATATAATAATGTTGTAAATATTCAGAATTTTTTTCATTTTTGAGAAAACATTCTTCCAAATTATAAGTGCCATTATCGAGTAGGTAATAATACTAAAAGTGTACAATTTTAATATTCTGACAAGATGTTGGCCTCCTAGTTAGAAAGAACATTACACGTGAATTTTTTTGCGTCTCAGAATTCATGCTCCGTGAAAGTTTATTTTTCATTCACTTCATTTGTGTACAATAACCAAACTATATTACGTAATACGCCATCAATATTACAATATATATAAAGTCAAATGGCACAAGATTATGAATAAAATATAAAAACCATAAAAGCCACATGACGGACTTAAGATCCCACCAAAAACTTCAGCTCATCTGAAAATAGGGTAGTAAGAAACGTTTTAAAATACTAATAGATAATTCTAAAGTAATTACTTTAACAAAATATAGCTATAGAGAAATAGTTCTCAACAAACTTTTTAATTTAGTTGCATCAGAAGCTAATTGGAGTTCCGAGTAGTGACATAATATTTGATTTCGTTTGTAACAGCTCCGTTTGCTAGGCTTCCGCAGCCAAACGCACAATTATATAAGCTAAATTGTTGCTTTACATATAACTAAGCAGCGATAGCTGTATAAACTATTAAAAATGTTTCAATCAGACTTTAGTTTTCTAATGGGTATTTTAAATAACATAAATTAAACATTGCTATTATTAAACAACAACAATGTATACACTGAAACTACAAATATAGGATGTATAGAATTGCGTTTTTCTATAATGTGGCCAGACAGCAACTATAAAAATATGAGAAATTCAGAAATAAAAACGACAGTTAATCATGAAACTATTCGGCATTTGAAGTAATTTATGAGTGATAAACATGGAGGTTTTTTTTTAATTTTATTCTAATGTTTTTTTTTCGAGATGGTCATATAAAATGTATTTAAATTATTTTATTTTTAAGTTATCTTTAATTGTCGTAAAAATAAATGCATTCGCTTTACCGCTGCTGCCGTGTACGGCACGGTACGTTACGGGTTTGAATCTTATTATGGTACTCAAATATATATTAATTGTGCGAGAGGCGCGTTAAAAACGTTTTTGTTTTTTAATTTACTTCATAAATATATCAAACATGAAGGCCTTAACTCTTTTCTATGATCTTCGCGTGAATACTTAAATTACCAATTTATATAAATAAATGTGATAAGAACTACCAACATTACTAGTATAATTTGCAAAAATAATTCGGAAATTAGTATAGGACTTATTTCATGTTCTGATAAAATGCGTAATCTTCATTGAACAAAGAAGTGGGCATACAGGACGTTATCTACTACATACCAGTTATAATGTATTAATGCATATATACATAATTTTAGCAAATCAGAAATAACTTTCGAAGAGTGGTCAGAGTTTCTCAGTGAATTGTGCGAACTTAAGCAGCTAGATGAAGAAAGAACTCGAGAAATCTTGACGAACTGTGGTTTACCTGGTCAAATATCAGTCGTAGTTCCAGCATATAAAGACTTTTTTCTTACCTACACTCCTAAAGAAAAAGGATTGTTCTAAAAAGGTTACAATAACATTATTCAAATATAGTTTTCTATCTAATAATTTGGTTCAGTATTTTACTTAATAGTTTTATAATATACTTAATTATAACACTGTCTAATAGTTCATATAAAATATATATTCATATTTACATGTTTTACGATCATTAAACTTTTATAAACACTCTTTATGATGTGATTTTTATTTTCTTGTTTTACACGACTAATTTAAATTGACAAAAATATATAATAAAGTGAATCATGTCTTAATTGGGTGTAGCACTAAAATAAGCTTAATTGTTTTGGAAACTAAAAATTTATTACACGATTTTACAATAGGTGTGACATACAAATTAATTAATAATATTGTTTCCATTTAACAATATGAAGGGTTTAAGTTATATAATATTAGAAATTTCAGGAAAACACTGATTTATTCGTGTGTTCAGATGTTAATATGGATCGCTTTGTCATCATTAATGGATAGTCGCGTGTAAAAGCTGATTTAATTAGTGCGGGCTTTTCATCAACTACACGAGTTTTGCACGATGCAATATCATATAGAGGCGGTGGTTATTTCCCTTTGACACACAGGTGTTTGATTAGTGCCGTACCCAGAACGGTGCAAGGCTGCGTTCCATTTACAATGGCTTCCCATTAATAGCTTGTGTGTAGTTCGAGCGTGATGATTAAATTCTCCATTTTATGACGTCGAATATACAGCGCATGTAGTGTACAAAATATGACATTAGATAAAATGCGTTAATAATGAGAATTTAATAGATTGTGACCTATATTAACTTTACTAAATAGGTGTTGTGGACAATGATTTTCATTTATCATAAAAGCAGACGAATCTAACGAACATAATTTCGACTTTTTTTTTTCGAACTGACTACGCGATTGACCTCTCAAGGTCTTAACAGCTTGACCGGACTATTATGCGAGCTCTTAAGGCACTCATCTGATTTTATTTGGGCAACTAGCTCAAGGGTGCACGGCACACCTCGGCTTGGGCTGTTGCCTGATACATGCAATTGGCGACCTATCTGAGCTAACCTACTCTAAACTACATATTTCAAAATCAAAATCAAAATCAATAATTCTTTATTCAGTTTAGGCCCTAATAAGGTGCTTATAAACGTCAAAAACTACCACCGGTTCGGAAACAACCCAGCCATCGAGAAGAACCGGCAAGAAACTCGATCGGGTACAGTTTTTTTTTACATACATTTAAATACATCATACAGCTTATAGTGGATGCACAGAGAGGAGTCAATTCCAGACATCACTATCGTTCACATACTGATTCACTCTATAATATCCTTTTGACACTAACACCCGCTTGACATGGCGCTTAAATTTGCAGTCCGGCAAATCGGTAACATGTTTTGGGACTTTATTGTAAAACCTAACACTGTTACCTAAGAAACTATTACTGGTTTTACTAAGTCTGAAACATGGGGCAACCAGTTTATTACAGTTTTTAGTATTTACATTATGCCGGTCTTTTACTAAATTCAGTTTTTCAAAGTTTTTACGGACATACATTTAATTATCAAGAATGTACTGGGAGGGTAGAGTTAAGATACCGAATTCCTGGAATTTCGTTTTTAATGATTCGCGAGGTCCCATATTATATATTGCTCGAACTGCCCGTTTTTGTAATAAAAATATGGTGTCTACCTCAGCAGCCGTGACCCACAGCAGAATACCGTAAGAAATTATGCTATGGAAGTAAGCGAAGTAGACTAACCTAACAGTGGCAATATCTATATCTATAAATTCATACTTATATGGGTTATTGAAGCATATATCTGTACCAAGCATACATACCTCGATAACTCCTATATGTATCTTGTGTCGGATAATTTTTCTAAACTATTTCAGTTCGATAAGGGAAAAAATAAAATCTTTCCACTTTCGGGTGGAGGTGATATGTGTAATGTTGTCGCATTGATATAGGGTTTTATGTCACCGTATCGAGGGAGCAGCGCACTCAAGTACTCCACACGGAGGGAACTGACCTAGACTTGAGCCGCTGCCGAGGGGGGCGTAGTTTGGTAATAAAAAACTCTTATACGCTATTCATATATTTATACTCATGGTTCTATAGAACGCTTCTTATGATATTTACGTATCTTAATGACACTAAAAAATCATTAGCTGAAAACCCTCCGCAATTATAATAAAATATCTATTATGAAAAGACCTATTCAGATTAATGAAATAATTATATATATTCAAGTAAATGTAATCAAAGTATACTTATGGAACTACAATAAATACTAATATAATGTAATTTTCGTGTATTCATTTTATATTTTTGGTAGTTATTTCAAAGTTTTGCATGAAATTTTTAAAATTCATTTTTCAACATATTCATCATTGCGAGGGCAAAAATACTTCTACATCCTATAAAGCACTGAAAGTAATGACAACGGTTCCCTGTGAAGAATGTAGTTTAAATGTTTTGACACGGTACCATTTTGACATGATGGAGTAGGAATCTAATCGTGTATATAATTAAAGATGTATCATCACGAAGAAAAGAACAGATAAAATATCAGGTGAAAGGGTAGACAGTATTCTATGATATGAAACTTCATGGTCACGTCATTTAACACATAAAGTAATAATATCAAAACAAATAATAGACAACAAAGAGAACCTTAGATAAAGTTTGAGTTAAAAATTTAACAACTATGGATAATAACTGAAATAAACCTAGGTTGGATGACCGATAATAGAAGCTGCTATCGGCGCCCCAGATTTCATAACTTTCGATAATAAAACGGACAAGAAACCCTTTTGTTTCTTCAAATTTCTAAAAATTGTCCTTTGTTAGTTGGTTGTCTTCACTTTCAGTTTACCCGACGGTCGTTGACACTGTGCTTTAACATAGAAGCTTAGAAGATTGAATATAATTTTTGTATGTTTCTAGATAATTAGGTCAATGAATCACCTATTTTTTAATTGATTTACAACGAGAACTGAGTGCAGAGTGTCCACTATAAATATTGCTAGTGTCTAAACATTCACCTGGTATACTAAGCTAGTGTATAATTAAACCATAGATAAAACGCTTTGAATTCTTTTAATTCAATATAGAAAAAGTCGAAGAATAAAAACTAGTATAAAATTAATCCTTTGACACGATTCGAGTGATATAAGAAACGCCCTTATCGGGTGTTAAAACACTTTAAAGCTCTGTTTAAAAGTACACTTTAAATGCAGCTTTGTGAAATAAAATCTCTGTGACAATGGATACCGAAGCCAACTCGTTGTTTGCACTTAAAATGAAATAAAAATCCGCTGCAGAGAATTGAATTATGAAACGTGAAGTATTCAACACTGATTCAGAACTTTTATTACTTTTAACCTTGTTGTTTGAAAATACGCTTTGACAATTATTGAATAAAATTGTTTTCTATTTAATATCCTACGTGTATTGTTTTTATATCACGTATATAGTAAAATCACTGAAGTACCTATTTTTAAATGTATACATATAAAAAAATAAAAGCCCAACGGGTCGAAATCTGTACATTACATATTTAAAGAATACGTAATTTAAGATATAAACATTTTATACAACAATAAATATAAAATATTTAATTATCTAAACCTTCGTTATTAATCACTTTATCTACTGGTGGAAACCGCATGAAAATCCGTTTAGTAGTTTTTGAATTTATCGCGAACAGACTGACAGACGCGGCGGAGGACTTTGTTTTATAACGCGTAGTGAATCTGGAAGTTACCTATAAAGGATCGACATTTTTCTTGGACCGTAATTATATTTTATCCTTGTGTCATTTTAATTGCAGAATAATATAAGCTGAGTAACTTTTTTTTATAAACCTAGACAACGCCGTTTTTGAGTTAAATCCAGGCATACAAACAGTCAGACAATACTGTTGAACATCGTATTTATAAACGGTGGCCCTTTTGATAGCCATTGATTATAATAATAATATAACATTGAAAGAAAAAGTACTTTTTCAGGCTAATGCTCAGGGCTAACTAATATGCTCCGGTAGTTGTCCAATAGTCGAATTTTCACCAGTTTGTTCATCGTGATTTAATATGTATATATGTATTACTTTTACTACATCTAAACCTAACACTAAAACTCGTTAATAGGTATTAAACAATAAATGAATAAATAAAATAGAAAAAGAGATTGAACTATGTTATCATCGCCTATTTATATGTACATATATGTAAACCTTATACCAAGGAGAATGACTTCTAAATATTTTCTGAGACTTAATAGTAATACATGAGTTTTTGGCGGGATCTTGGAATACTATGTATCGTCTTTATACTTCGTCCATAATCTTGTGTTATTTGACTTTATATTATGTAATGTTGATAGTGCTTCACGTAATATAGTTTAGTTATTGTGCACAAGTGAAGTGGATCGGTAACAACACCACGGAGAATGGATTCTGACTTGCCATAAAAACTCCCAGGAAAGTTCAAACAAGACGGCCAACATCTTGTTAGTTCATTGAAATTATACCAAGAAACTTGTAATATTGGAACTCATTTGACAATGGCAGTAATATTCTACTACAAAACCGATTGCCAATAAAAATAGAAGAAGAATAGTAATACTTAACTGTGTACTTATTAATTAAACTTTTCTTAAGCTTATTGTTTATATTATTTTATTTTGCTAATTATAATAGCTTGCTGCTATGCTAGCTATTGTGAATGTCTGTAGTTTATTTTTTATTTCTTATTGTAGCATCAAGATATTATTTAGAATGTTACTAAATTAGTATTAGCCCACAGGTAAAAAATATTGCAGTGCTGTATGGGACGGGTTTCTGTGCTGGCCGCCAACAGAAGCCAATACTGTAGTTTTTCAAAATTGTCCAGCAATTCGTTTAATCGATACTTCCAGTAAGTATTAATTTTCTGTATATGTATGTGTATGTGTGTGTGGAATAGTACATAAGTTTACAATTCTCTTAAGCTGTTCCAACATAATTTAATTCACGTTACAAAAGAAAATTCCAATAGATATTTCGATTTTTTTTAACTATATGCCATTACTAACCATATCAGGAATTTTAAAAGCTATATATATAATAAATAAAAATAAATTTATTATATAATTATTATTATTATTATTATTATATATATATATATATATATTTCAAATTCACTTAACGTATACGTTGGAAAATTTTGGTATTTCTTATGCAAAGATAATATTTTTAATAGTTTCTGGTTTTACTATCGCTTTACTCTCCCGAAATACGTAATGTAATAAATATATCATGAAGCTTTGTTACTTTGGAAATGAAAACATACCTACATAATTATATAGTTATTTTCCGATTGTACACTGTTTTAGATGATGCATTTCGTAAATGCGGCATTGATGGACATTGGATTGGTAGACATATTAATGACACTAATGGTTGGACAAACTATACACCATGTTACCCAGAAAGGGTCAGAATTTTGTTGGAAAAGGTATACAATGAAAATGGGACTGCCGCTGAGGTAACAATATTACATGTATTTTAAAATTTACGGTACAGTTTCAGTCTTAACTTAATTATTAGAATATTACTTTAATTACGAACATGGACTTCTTTTAATCTTTTCTTTATCTTAAAAACAGGATAGGCCATTTACTAGACGACAGAAAGCGGTTCGAGATACGACCATCAACTTAACTTGACCATAGCCAACAATAATCACATTCGGTATTAGTACAAAAAAGTTAAATACGTATTGAATACGTATTGAAATGTAGCATAATCAAACATAAAGAACTAATGAAATTTGTCATAAATCCAGAGTTAATTCATTGAAATTACAAAACATTCTTTGTAAAAATATGTACGTGTAGCAATTACAAAAAAGGCGTAAAATATTCCATATGTCATTATAGTCAAGCAACATAATATAAATACGTGAAATATACTATAAAAATTCGGAGTCCTATGTCACATTAATCTACAAAATTTTACAAAAATCGTGTCAACCTTTTTGGCCGCTGTGACCATAGCTTTAAATTCGACTTTGCACATAATACAGTTAAGATGTTAATTAAAAAAAAATATAAAATATTGTTATAGTAATTGAAAATTGTCATTTATTATTCTTTCACTTATCTAGATACTATACGTGCAATATAATACATTATAACTTATGTCTCTGGTAGATATTTACCTATTCTCTATTAAGTAATAAGAATATGGCAGTATAACTACGACATTACTACTTTTAGAAGGTTTTGTATATAAAATGAAGATAGGACTCCGATTGTGTAGTCTTGCAAAAGTTTAGTCAACTAATATACGAAAACCTGTTTATTTGAATTTTCAGGCATATACATACATACGAGATATACATCTATACATATAATAAAAATCTAACGAGACGAAATCTGTACATAATATATTTTAAAGTAAAATAGTCTGGTTGGACTTAATTTCAATGACAGAACACATTTCCATAGTTTTTAAAATTTTCCCGTCTGTCGTTTGTACGGGATTCTTGCAAAAGCTGCTGAACGATTTTTTCCGAATTTGGGTATGGTAATAGTTTATATACCGATATAAGATATAGAATACATTTTTCATATACACTGCATTCGTATATATGTATATGTTACTTACAAGTGAACATAAAAGAGAAGACATTTACGCAAAAACTACTGGACGGATTTTAACGAAAGTTCGAAAATTCGCCCGCTTACAGATTCTGCCACTATTAGGTTGGTCTACTTCGCTTATTTCCATAACTCAGTATCATATGGTATTTTGTTGCGAGGGACAACAGCTAATTTACGTACTATAATCATACTTCAAAAAAGGCCAATACGCGCAATTTATAGCATGGGGCCACGCGAATAATTCACTAAATTTCAGAAATTGGGTATTTAAATTTACTGTCTCGATACACTAGTTACAATTTAATGTATGTTTGCAAAACTTTAAAAAAGTGAGTTTATTAAAGAACTGATATGCCTTAAATACTAAAAAGTTGTTACACATTGG
This sequence comes from Antheraea mylitta, assembly GCA_014332785.1. NCBI lineage: Eukaryota > Metazoa > Arthropoda > Insecta > Lepidoptera > Saturniidae > Antheraea > Antheraea mylitta. Next base: position 8,964,111 of record JACEII010000031.1, on the reverse strand, counting down.
TCATCTCATGTTTTAGGCTCAGTAAGACCAGTAATGGTTTTTTTAGAAAAATAGTGTTAGCTTTTATAACAAAGCTGGAAATAATATTATCGATTCTTCAGATAGTATGTTGAAGCAGAATGTTAAGCTGGTTATGATGTCTAAAGACTAATTATAGAGTGCATTAACATGTGAATGATTTTCATGTATGTAACTAATGCATCCTCTCTCTATGCATCCGTCGTGAATGAACGTAGCAATAATGGTTTTCAAATATTCACGATATACAACTACATACAGTAGTGCCAGACTGCGTTTCAGAAAAGAAAATCATTCACAAAAAGGCGAAATCAATTAAATCGTCGATGTCGATTTTTAATATATTAAACAATCCTATGATTTGTTTATTCATTGAATCACTGTATTTATAATTGAAATTTCACGCGGACGTAGTCGCGAGCACAACTAGTATATATAATATTTGTCATAATAACAGCATCAATATAAATGAAGTATGTTCGTAGTAAGCAAATCATTCCCGATAAACATTTATTTATAATGAGGCAACGCTTTCCATAGAAACATCGTTTTTTGAAGTATATGGAAAATAAGAATAGTTAATAATACACAACATTCAACAAGTAACAATAACAGAGAGAAAATATCGAAAATAATAAAGATATCCACGAGGCAAAAAAAAACGGAAATTGTAATAACCTGTAATTGACAACAAAATAATTCTGAATGCGACTGTACTGCAACTAGTACTGACACATGTTTTAGCGTGGATACAATAGGGACGAGGTACGAACGCAGGCGAGGCGTGCTCAGCCTTCACCACTTCCGCGTTCCTCTGATACTTAAATTTGTGTTCTGCCTGCGTATCTATTTCAGAGCGGCCAAAAATTTGACGCGGACTATACTTGAATGAAATGTTTCAGTCAAAATTTGAAATCGCACAACGGACCCGTCACCTAGAAATCGTGGGATTTAGTATATCGTTACTCGCATTATTGATCTCTATGATAATCTTCTGTCACTATAGGTAAGTCAGCGATATTTTAAAATTCTATACTATAAAGTACAGTATTTTTAGTAATACCATAAGACTCTTGTCTTAATATGAATATATTAAGAAACAACATCTTAGTGTCATATAGTGGCACTGATTGATCAATTAAAAGTATCTTTTAAAAACATTTTCTCACAAAAAAGGGGTTAATTAAATCACTCGTTGCAAGTTACAAAAGCTTATTTATAAGGTTTGTAGTTTATTTATTGGCAGTCATGTTGTGCTTTTTGATCATTTTGTTCCCAGTAAAACTCATTGTTTACCAGTAGATAAAAGATCAGGAGTAAATAACGAGCAATTACGTTTTTGCTAATTTGACATGGACATACGATTGTAAAGTTACATTTACTAAATTGAACTAGGAGGGCAGTAGAGTCACGAATCTTGATAACAATAACCTGATTACTGGACGATAAAAAATTAATTGTTGGTATCATAATGCCATGATTAAAGACACTGCACAATGAGATTTATTATGTTTCATATATGATTTTGGACTACGAGTATATTGTTTTCACCAGGTGATCTCACAATGATTATGTTTTCTTAAATTACTTCTTGTATAATTTTCAGACTTGCTGATGACCGTTGTTGGATAATAAGATAATTCAAAAGTTCATTAGCATGGAACTTGAATAGTGATTTTATGTTACCGTAGCATTGTTTTAAGATATTCCAGAAAATTTCGGAGTCATACATATTTGTTAAAATAGATATATAGGTTTAGCATTTAACTACAATCTCAACTCATTAACTTAGGCCACACGTTAAATACTTTAAATCTAGAGAAGAACTACCTCTTAATAGCATTCGTCGAAACACAGCTATAAATGCATGGCAACACATGTTAGCTCGACGGTGGTAGTTAGGCGTCAGAAAAATACTTGCAACAGGACTATGATTTTATTACGTTATTTTCTTTCACCGAAAGTTTCAGCCCATTGCAGGGATTTAAACCTACGTCATTCGACATGCCATTAATTACGCTACGATTGAGCCGTTATTGTCTCATGATTGTTTAAATAGGTATTCCGCTTCTCCTTATATATTAAGCATTCAGTAAAATAATCGTCTAAATATAATCTAATATTATTTTATATATTTGTAAGTTATTTTGAGATTTGTCTTTGTTTATGGTTTACTTGCTTACTGTTTTTATTTTAATTTTATTTATCAGGTCACTAAGAAATAGCAGGACAAAAATCCACCAGAGCTTATTCTCAGCCATGATAGTACAAGTCCTTATTCGCCTTACGGTGTATATAGATCAAGCAATCACTAGAAAATTAGGTGACAATTTAATCCATAGTAATGTAACAAGAAAAGGAATTGATGATATGGTACATTTTAATTTATTATTATACTAGCCTCTGCCTGCGACCTCGTTCGCATGAAATAGATAGTTTAATCTAACGCTAATACGCAGCGGAAGCTCTCAAGAGGAAAAAAAAACGATTTTTAAACATTTTTCATTTATTTACCGCTCCTGTTGGTTTAATCGTGATAATATATAGCTTATATCCATCCTCGATAAATGAGCTATATAGTATTGAAAGAATTTTTCAAATCGGACCAGTAGTTCCTGAGATTACTCCTTACAACGTCACAAACTCACAAACTCACAAATTTTACCTCTTTATAGTATTAGTATAGATTAAATTATTTAATTCTATTCCTTTTTTTATCTTACTATTATATCTTACTATGTACAAGTATATTCATATATTAAAGTGATAATACGCGATCTGCAAAAAGTGATCTCTGTTGTTAAAGACTACCACAAACCATATTAAAGTGACATGATTAGTCTTCGAAAAGGATGCATCGCATCGAACTCTTTTTCAATAGCCATGCGATCTACTCGATTTATACTATTCGATGCATAATTATTATGCGTCCATTGGACACATTGTAAATGTGGGCACTTATCTTGATATTGTTACAAGAAGGCACGAAACTCACATACGACCACTGCAATTTAACCACATAAAATTAATCAACCTTTCATGTGTTAACAAAAGACAATTTTTTTTTATACTATAAGAGGCAAACGAACAGGTGGGTCACCTGATGTTAAGTGATCACCACCGTCCATAGACAGTTGCAATACCAGGGGACTCGCAAGTGCATTGCCAGCCTGTGTTAAGGGGGAAGAAAGGAAGGGAATGCGGAAAGGAAAGGGGAGGGTAGTTGGGTCTCCGGTGCTCTCACTGACCGAGCGAAATGCAACAATGCAAGCACTGTTACTTCACGTCGGTTTTCTGTGAGAGGGTGGTATTACCCCGGGCAAGCCTATCCAGTCATGCTGAAACCAGCAATAGCTTCAGTTTGGCTCTACCACCTACAAGACGATTATTTAATATGTAGAAATTATCTATATATCAATAATGATTAATATTATTTTTAGCCGTACGTCTGCGAGATGTCTTATATTTTTTTGGAATATACGATATCTGTTATGTTTATGTGGATGTTTATTGAGGGGCTTTATCTGCATAATGTGGTAACGGCAAATTCTTTAAGGCAAAGATTATCCCATGCGATGTTTTACATGATTGGTTGGGGTGTGCCTGTTATATTTACCGTGACATGGGCTATTGCAACTGCTTTCTTATATAACAACGACCATTTACGCACGTAAGAACTTTGATTATATTCTATTTTTTTTATATAATAGGAAGTAAACGAACAGATTTTTGCAGGCCGGCATGATAGTGGCGACCGGCGATGGATAGTGTGTCAATCGGTGGTCGCTATTATTTTTGGATTGCACTTTGTTTACCATCAGGCATAGTGCAGTAATTTTGCAGTGCTACAAAAAAAAGTGATCACCTCCGTCCATAGACACTTACAACACCAGGAGAGTCGCAAGAGCATTGTCAGCCTGTGTTGGGGAATTGAGGGAGGAGGGAAGAGGAGAGGGAGAAGGTGAAAAGAGTTGCTTCAGAGTGGCTCTAACACCCACTAAAACAACCACAAACTTCTATGCACATCTTTTAAAAGGGATGTCATTGTATTATGACCTTAGTTGTAATACACCTAGAAGAGTAATCTCTTACTGTAATATACATTACTACCAATTATAAAACGAAGACCTCTGCTACAGTGATAAAATCGCGCGATGACGTTCGCGATAAAATCAAAAACCACTGAACGGAGTTTCATGCGGTTTTCACCAGTAGATGAAGTAATTCTTGAAGAAGGTTTAATTCTAGTTTTTTTATGATTAGGGCGGGACAACGTAATATATGTAATTGCCATATACTCATATTCAGTTAATTATTTAAATTTTCACTCTCTCTAACAAAGCTTGATTTCGAAATCTGAGAGTTTAATTGCAAGTAACAACTCAGTACAAAAGTTAAATTACCAAAAATAACGGACAGTTGTATAGTAAATGAAAATAATAATTGAATGCAAGATATTACAATGAGAAAGTAAAATTGCTGCAACTATTGATTATCATAATAATTTTATCGTTGGGTTGAGTTAATATTAAACCTCTTTTACAGTTGTTGGTATGGCTATAATTTCACATGGAGGTATTGGATATTACAAGGACCTAGATTTGCTGTTATAATGGTATGAATAACGAAAATAACTCTAAATCAAATCCCTACTTAAGCTAGTTTATACGCTAATATTTTACTTATGCTTTAGTGGTGTGTGTCCATCATAGACATAATCTACAAGTCGCCATAGTGTTCTTGCTCCGCCAAAGCGCATTGCATTTCTAATGCCGAGTTTCTGAGGTACTTTAATTGAAGTTTCAATAGCGTTATCGATTCGATAACTTGGCAAATTGCGTTTCTAAACATACAATCATACGACAAATGTCAGTAAAACTCAACGGGCCATTTGATAGTTTATCTTACGGATAACTTTGTTGAGCCAATAACTATCGGTAGTTTAATCGAGTATCTCAGAAACCGGGCATAAATGAACTAAAGTATCAAAACCGTAAGTAAACACCGTTATATGATGACCGTTATATGTCATAATGAGTATAAGTTAACATTTTTCTAACGGCTGTCAATAAATGTTCTTCTGATGGAATTATCCCAAATTATTAAATACTTCTTCTGATTTATAAGCAAGTATGTTAATATTAACTATTTATCAATGGATTGATGATGGTTGTACAGCGTATATAGACATGACGTCGATTGATGTAGGTTTAAATCCTTGCTACTGCGTTTGAGCTTTGGTTGAAAGAAAACATCTTTTTGAGACCAAAGTACAATACTAGAAGTAGCCAGCATCAAGTTGAAAGCCTGTCGCGAATTACCTGCTGATGTTTTCCGGCAGCCTGCAATAGAGAGTCGACTCCCCTATAGGTTTCCATCTTAGATAACATCGTTATTTAAAATCAATTTAGATTGTGGTCAAATGTTAATAAATGTCGAAAGAATTTCATCACTTTGTCAATGTATTGTGATGAATCCAAATCTGACTTTGATTCACCCACATTAAGATCAACTGAATCATTTTATCGCAAATTAAGAAACTTCAAGTTATTTAATTTAACAACAGAAACAACATTCTTTTACAGATAAACGGTGTGTTCTTAGAAGTATTTTTATTTTCTTCGTTTATTATACTTTTCCTGCATCCATCCCAGTTTCAAACACCACTCACTTTCTCTAATTTTTAACATTTCCAAAATCTACATTCAGATAATATATGTGCATTATATATGTATTGTTATTATTATATAATGACTTAGAATTCTTATATGTTCATTCTATTATATTTCAGGTAAATTTAATATTTTTACTGAAGATACTAAGAGTACTGATAGTGAAATTACAAGACAGTCGTACATCAGAATTAGAAAAACTACGGTAAGAAAAATAATTTTATAGAAACAGTTCAACTTAAGAAGAATACCAATATATTAAGTGCAAAAATTTACTAAAAAAAAATCTAAAAAGTATTACTATAATTAATGTATTTTCGTTTGTATTACAGTAAAGCTGTACGAGCCGCATTGGTTCTGCTACCTCTCTTGGGTATAACTAATTTGTTAAATATGCTGGAAGCCCCATTAGACGGAGCTGTTTGGAAATTTGCGTTATGGTGTTATATCACTCATTTCTTAAGGTCTTTTCAGGGATTCTTCATAGCTTTAATCTACTGTTTTATGAACGGTGAAGTGAGTACTAAAGGGTCCGAACTAACACTCAAATTTTGGAATACTGATTACTCATCTTAGCCTAATAAAACCTTTATGTAACAAATTAATATAATAAACTATTATATACACATACTAACACTTTGATTTTACTAATACTAGTTTATACGTATACCTAGTTGATTTTCGATCTATTATTTGAATCTATTACTAACTACTGTACACTAACAACCTACTAACTACTAATATATCGACGGGAGAAAGCGGAAATGTCGTAACTTGCATATTGGGCTAAGTCACTTTTTACCATATGCTTGTAAAAAAAAATATCGCTTCGAATGTTTAGGTCTCGCTTTCCTACGATTCAATTTTTCATCGATACGACCTTGGCTTTTTGCCTAGTTTTAGCATAACAAATAAAAAAAAAACGAAGTTATGAAATTTTTGGCTCTGGTGTATAGTTGCGTTTATCAAGTTACGACAATTATGCTTTCTTCCGTCGATATGTAGGTGGTAGAACCACGTTGAAGCTATAATTGGTTTCAGCATGAATGGGTCGGTTAGGGTAGTACCACCCTCTCACAGAAAACTGACGTGAAGTAACAGTGCTTGCATTGTTGCGTTGCGTTTGGTCAGTGTGAGCGCCGGAGACCCACCTACCCTCATCTTCCCCTTCCTCATTCCCTTACTCCCCTTTCCCCATTCTTCTAAATATAGGCAGGCAACGCACCTGGTGTTGCTAATGTTTATGGATGGCGGTGATTATTTAACATCAGGTGACTCGTCTGTCTGTTTGCCTGCTATATGAAATTAAAAAAAAAATCAAATCGAAGCTGAATGTCTCTGTAGTAATTGATTTTACTTTCAAAAGTTGAGAGTACCCGTAGCTGTTAAAAGATATGATGACAAATGGCAATTTTAAGTTATAAAATTGACATAGGAAGATAATTTATCGATGCCGTTGTACTGTCTAATAATCTATACTAATATTATAAAGAGGTAAAGTTTGTGAGTTGGTGATGTTGTGACGTCGTAGGGGGTAATCTCAGGAACTACAGGTCGGATTTGAATAATTCTTTCAGTGTTATATAGCTCATTCATCGAGAATGGTTATAGGCCATATATCATCACGCTAAGACCAATAAGACCGGAGCACAGATGAAAAATGTTTCAAAATCGGGATGTTTTTTTCCTTTTGAGAACGCAAACGAAGTCGCGGACAGAGGCTAGTCGCATATAAATGCAACTTCTCCTTTTCACAAAATGATTACGGGCTGTTAGCCGGATAGACTATCACTGCTTTACTCAGATTTGGTGGCGAGCATAGAAGTTACTCAGCTAAAATACTACTTGCTTGTTGATGGAATGTGTTCGCAATAAATAGCAACGAGAAGCTGTTATAGATCAGTTACAGATTAATAGATTAGATCAGGGTTTCTTCATAGAATCTTGTGTGCACCTGCAAGTGAGGAAGCCAAAATTCTATAGAAATGTGTGTTAAAATCTATTTTGTGAATAAGCTAAGATTAGGGTACGATGGGACTGACATGTTCTTCGTGGACCTAAGTCTCTAAATATAAAAAGGTACGCCAAAATGATTGCAGCTTGGCAAAAAAAATACTGTGGGTTTTTGACAGTGCCTTTAAGTGAAAAAGAAAACTTTAAATTTCTTGCGACAAGAGTATTTATAATTTTGCTTGTCGCCGCCTAGATTGCTTTATAATAATAGAGTTATATTTATGTTATATTGTGGATTATTTTTATGTTTTCTTGAGGAGGTATCAAACAATCATTCTATAATACGTTTTATAAAGCTTAGATAACATTTTGTGAATTATTATGCTTGCTTTTTATTTTTTGTTAAACATTTTTGCAATCGGTTTTATTGGTTTGTTCTTAATATTTTTCTTTTTAAGTTCACTAATACCTTTTGTAATTGTACCTAACTAACATTTAATTTATTCCTTTGCAATATTCACTGTAGTGTCTTGTATGAATTAAGAAGTATTTGTTAAACGAATTATTTGTATATTGTTTATTGTGTAAACATTATGTCTAATATATAAAATAGAGCTTGCGTTTAAAAATAATATGGTATATTATGATATTATCTAACTTTTAAAATCATCATAATTCGCCTAGTATAAAACTTGTTCACACGTCCGTGTTAGTCTATACTAATTTTTCAATTATTGTTTATAAGCTGGTATATTTATTTTCAGGTTAGATCCGTTATTTATAAACAGTACGCAACTTATAAGCTATCAAGAATGGATAGATCACGCCAAAGGCACAAGGGTTATGCACTTAACAGACCAAGAGTGTAAGTATACTATACATTAAATGGGAAGTGTATGTCCTATATTAACTTTTTTATAAGGGTTGCGTTATAAGTTGGGAAAGTTGACTGACTTACTTTGATTTTATCGAGTTATATATAGGTGGTAGAGCCACACTGAAGATATTACTGGCTTCAGCATGAAAGGGTCGGCTCGCCCGAGGTAGTACCACCCTCTCACAGAAAACCGACATGAAGTAACAGTGCTTGCATTGTTGCGTTTCGTTCGGTCAGTAAGAGCGCTGGAGGACCACCCCATCTCCCCTCGCTCCTCCCTCCTCCTCGTCCTCCTCCCCTCATCTTCCTCCAAACATAGTCTAGCAATGCACTTGCGATTCCCTTGGGATTGCAAGTATCTACGGACGGTGGTGACCACTTAACATCAGGTGACCCGTTTGTTCATTTGCCTCCTACATAATAAAGGACACTTTTTTGTGACCAAATAGTTCTTAAGTAAAAGTTCAACGCGTATTCAACTTTTTTGTAATACCACAGTCTAAGTTTAAAATTGTTAACATTAGTAAGTAGTAAAATCATTGTTATAAACGTATACGCGCTAAGATTATGTTTATTAGTTTTTAGTAATCAGTCAATAAGAAAACACTAACTTTTGAAACTAGGTCAACGGGCGTCCAAGTCCCAGAGCCAGAGGAGGAACCTCAATGCTGCTTCATGTACTGCTTTTCGTGGCTGATGCGCCGCTCATCTCCCCCACCACCGGCTCCAACAACCTGCCAACTAATGGAAACGAGCGTCCCACCGATGTATGACCCTGCCTCCGAGTGAGTAATTTTTTAAAACATTACGAAAATATCAATTATCAAACAGTTTTTAACCAGGCTTATACCTCGATACTGAATTTGATTCATATAAATTGTATGTAGAAAATGTTATTGTGAATTTTTGGTCTAAAAAAATTATGATAGAAACCCTTTAATATTTATGAATAGATTGTTAAAAACTGTTTCTATAACATACTCATTTTGTACACAAAAAAAGTTATAAGATTTATCTTTCCATGTCCACACCTTTAAAAATTTTTTTCTCTATATCCCTAATAACTTTACATTGTACATTAAAATGATAGAGGCATCAGTAGACGTAATTTGAATAACGTAGAAACAAAGACAATTGAAGGAAAATAAATTTATGGGTACGCAGATTAGCTTAGTTAATTCAAATGACAACGATGCACTTTATGATCGTTTGAACTATCAGTCTACTTAGTAGTAGCCATTTTACCCTTTGAGATGTTAATAGAACCACACCTACACACCAGAATTTACATTCTTGTCTGCGGAACTCACGACTACTACATACAAAATGTTGGAACAGCATGTGTCTGACCTGCAATTTCCATTACCTATACAGTTGTTTCACTTAATTGTATCAAGCCTTCACAATTACTTTGCTAATACCTAGATGGTTCCCTTGGAGATACAATTTTAATTGTTCTGTGTTCTAATAAAACTACATTTATAGGCTATTAATTAATATGGTAGTCAATTTAAATGACGTTATACAGCAAAGAACCGTATATATAATAAGTAGTACCTGGATGACCGAGCCTAGCTCGGTTCTTTACAAAACATTTGTAAATTAAAATAAACTGTTCGGTTTGCCCCACAAAATTAGCATTTTTGTACCAAAAAAATTTAAAAAAGTATTTTTTTTATGTCACCTGGATTCAAACTGGGGTTAGATGGATTTTTGAAGTAACTGATTTCCATCCGAGCTATTTTTGTTTTGATAGCGGCGGCAAAATTTACCTTTATATTCTAGCTATATCTTTTCATTGCCTGGAAACTCAGTTAAAAAGGTTTGTATGAAATCTAGCTAGATCGATTTATCGTCCCCGAAATCACCTACATACTAAGTTTCACGGAAATCGCTGGCGCCGTTTCCGAGATACTAAATATGTAATAATATACAAGAATTGCTCGTTTAAAGGTATTAGAATAATAAGATGATAAAGGTATCGTTCTTTTTAACGTTAATCGTTGTCATGTTTGAGACGTCAGATTACCAATACTGAATATGATAAGTCTAAATATATGTATATTTGTAGGAAACACACAACAATTCGGTCTAAACACAAATTAATTATCATATTTTTCGAATTACAGTCTATAATCAGTCTTTTTCGTTTAGGACTCTATCTACCACAGATACGGCACACTCTGTATCTATATGACATTGGCGGAATTGTGTATTGTTTACACACAGCACTATAAATTAAAAAAGAAGAATATATTATCAAATGCCAATACATTATGCGCCATTTTTTTTACCGGCGCGCTCTGTAGTAGATGCATAGCAACTAAATTTAGGTATCAGAGGGAGGCGAAAGAGGTGAAGACAGTATAAGTTCGCCTATGCGCTTTCTTTTTTTTTTTTCGAACAAATTACGCTATTGAATAGCAGCTTCACCGGATTGCTCTCGCCTGTGCGTTCTTCGTCCTTATTACACCAACGCCGATACGTGTTTTAGTGTGAATGCTGGTTGCAGTACTGTTGTAAATACATGCCTGCATTGCAAATTTTATACACGTATTACTAGTTGGCATTGACTTTGTTATATATTATGTACCATAGAAAAATCCATATACTGATTGTTTGTGGTACACTGGGTATGCGAATACATTTCATTTTAACTCGCTAAGTTTGCCAAAGGAATACCGTAATGGAAGACGTTTGTGTGATAAAATTTATTTCACTAATACATCTTCACGTGCACTATGATAAGGAGTAATTTATCATCAGACTTTCACTGTATTTTTATCACATTTTATGGATAATAATTTCATTGATACACCATTTTTAGTAATATTCAAAGAGTAGTTCTTAGTATTTCTATCTATAATATAGTAGTTTAGGTTTTACGGCACAGCTATCTTATGCTGCTGCTTACATGTGATATACTGTAGAAATATATATTTCAATGTATTTAGTCGCCAATATGCTCTGTCACAAAAAGTGTTCTCATTTTTTCCTCAGTAGTAGCAACTTACTAGGGTTGGTGAGTGTGAGTTGAATTTGTTTTTACATAGTTACAAACTGCAGTGATCTTTCAATAAAAACTGGTGAGCATATTGGTTTGCCACTTCCTAACATAATAAATTAATAGGTACATCTTTAGAAATTATGTTTAAAAATTAGCTTTTGTACAAATGAGCTAAATTGCTTATTCGCAATATTTTTCATTATGTACGGCGGCCATTTTTGAATTCAATATTTTTTTTACTTCAATTCCGTGTATTGTCAACAAGATTGAACAAATATGTAAAATTACAGTATCGTAGGTTTAAAAGAACTGATTTTAATTCCGCTTGCAAAATATGGTCTAAAGAAAGTCACAAAAATTGCAAAATAAATAATAGTTTATAATAAAATATACCAAAAAGCGAGTATAATTTTATAAACCAAGAAACAAGATAATGTGTATGAAATCTCTCAGTTCGCAAGTAATGTAAATGCTACAGAATTTTAAACAGAATTTTCTTATTCAATTGTTAAATACTAAGAAATATATCTCGATTTTTTTAATATAACTTATCTCTATTATCACTAAATATACAATAAAGAGGTCATCAAAAGATCAGCCCTCGAGTTGACGTAATAGGATATCATATTGTATGTTAGAGGAAAATTGTCTTAAAGCTACAAACATAAAATATTCGTGTTTTTAAATTAAAGAAATAGAAATTTGGGATCCCACATGCGATATTATTTCTCGAAATTCGATATATTAGTAGTTAGCGATATGAAAATTAATATTTAGGTTATTAAACTCATATCTTTATTATTTTTTTATAAGTAAATATCACAACGTATACACTCTTAAAATTAATTACAGGTTCAGGCGTATTAACTTCTTGCGCGTGCGTTTAGCCGCAATGTGCGAAGAATTAATGGCTACATCAAATACTCTGTAAGATGTGATAAATCAACTTTAACTCAGGAATATATGTAAAATTTACAATTTTTTAAGTATTGTACTCAAAATTTAACATAAAAAGTGCACAATTATCATTAATTTATTACAACATTAATTTACCTATGCAGCTTCAACTTAACATATTCACCATTAGACCCTAGTGTTACACTAACGAACAAATTACTAACTACCTACTATCACTGCCGAATACTAACTAACTACTGAACGAAAACCTATAATCTAATACTACTACTTATTTCTCTTACAACTTCCTTTCTAATAATATATATTAATAAATATATAACTTTTATATTTTGATTGCCCTTCATAGGCTACCACCTTTCAATGTAACTCGGCGAAATCAATTACAAGTAATAAAATACAATTTAAAATCAAAAATACTTGATTAAATTTAGGCCTTTAGAAGACGTTTACGAGAGTCAAAATTACAACCGGTTTAAAAAACAACTCGGTCGTCAAAAAGAACCAGTAAGAAACTTGAATCAGTTTATCTTTTCATAATACATACAAACATAGACAATTACATAATAGTATAGCCCGCGTCAAACTTTTTGACCTCTCTGATTATAGCTTTATGTTCGGTCTTGCGCATAGTACAGTCAAGAGGTTAATATAAAACAAAGTTAAAATATTATTATAATAATTTAACATTGACGTTTAATTAATCTTTAAGTTACCATGACTTCATATAATATGTATAATATATTACGTTTTAATTACCCTACAATTTGATATGATATGATCACAACATGTTATAAAACAAAGTCCTATGCTGCATCTGCCTGTCTGTCTATTTGTTCGCGATAAACACAAAAACTACTTCACGGATTTTTATGTATTTGCCACCAGTGGATAATGTGTATTTATAAAGAAAGTTTAGGTATGTAATTTATCAAATTTTTATTTATTATCAGGACGGGACAACATCCGCCAAGACCGCTAGTATTACGTAATATATCTATGTGACATTCTAGCCATTACATTGCTACTTTCAGAAGATTTTTTATGTAAAATGAAGATATGATTCCGATTGTGTCGTCCTGAAAATGCTTTCATAGGTAATTTACGAAAACCTCATACCTATATTTGTGTGCTTCGCATCTACTTCAGAGCGGTCAAAAAGTTGGACGCGGACTTATAAATAAGAAATGACTCATCTACAATTAACAATGACTTTATACACATTTTGTTTCTAAGTGCTCCATAGGTTGAATATACATCTTAAAGAATTTATTTGTTAACAAAAAGCTAGCAATATTGGCGACGTAACCCTAGCTTTCATGTAAGAACAATATACATATTTCAATTACTAAATATTATATATGTTCCTGAGACATTTTATAATAACCTTTATGTTAAAAAAAAGCTTTTAATTTTTCGCTACAAATCCCAGAGTTAAATAACTAACGCTATGTATGTCTGAAGCATTCCATTAGTCGTCTCTATATTTTGCTATGTTTATAAGTATTCACTATCGGGTAAAATTTGTAATAATTCTAGACATTTTGGTTTTCTTTCTAGGGAAGCCATATTTGCTGCTTGAAATACCTGAATTATTTTAACAGGACTTACAGATTATCGATCGACAATAGTTAGATACTTTTGAAGTCCACATAAAAAAGCTTACTGCATTCTATAAACTTCATACATTTTAACAAATATGAACAATATATTAAGTAAAAATGAATTAATATGCCTATATAGATTTCTAGATATGTAACAACATGAAATAGTGTATGCTAATCATCTAGTGTTATAGTGTCTATAATAATTTGTTATTGGTAGTTAGTATTTGTATTTTAATAATAAACAGAAAATAAATTGATAAAAGATATCACATAACAACTGTTCTGATATATGATTTGTTTGTTAATTACCTTTCTTCTTTGCTTTTATTTCGTCTCCGTTTACTTTTAAATTTCTTTACAGGTTTCTACACAACAGCATAAAGTTTAGTTATTTAACCTTTGTCAAAATTTTACAAAATTTGTCAAAATTTTACTACAGTCGTATCAGTGATGTAATCTCGCTAATTTACGTACTTAATATTCAACACGTTATTAAGTAAAGTTAATGATTGTAAATATTTGAATTTATTAATGGTTTCAGTAATAATGCAGAAAACGAAAGGCAGGAGCAATTATTACCTGAGAATTATTTGGAGTATTTGGCCGCTAACCGCGAATTGTAAGTATCGAGGACATCTTGAACCTTAGGAACACATATAAAACTAGGTGTTTATATTTGGTGTGTTGTGTAATTCTTTAAGTTTACATTTAATAATTGAATAATTATTAAAATCACATTATTTTTTGATAAATTAATCAGCTAAACTATTACAGTTAGGTTTATTTTAAAATATGACGTGTCTATCTAGGAGATCTTTTGCAACACAATATTTAAATTATGAGAACTGAAGTTGGGCTAATTAGAAAAAAATATGTGAACTTTTTGAACATAATAAACGGAGCTGAAACCATCTGTCAGTTTATATTGTAATAAAAGGTACCAACGCGGTATTGGATTTAGTTTATGAAATTTGCAAATTTGTATTAATTGTCACAGCGAGACTCGTCTGCAACAAATCAATAGCATGGCAAGCGAGCATCGCCTTCGCTTTTATAATGCCATGGATGCCAGGTGAGTGACTTACAGATTAGTAAAATAATTGTATTTATGATTTGTGTATGTATGAGCACGAGATTACTTTAAATTGTTATTTAATTCCTCATCGTTTGAGCACAAACACAACTTTAATGAAGATGTGACCCACGATGGTGATCTTAAAATAGGACGAGCTTACATACCTAAAGATGATTTGTAATATATTTTAAACTTGAGGACTGTAGTTAACCTGGTAGACCTATGAAAAAAAAATCCCCCGACTTTACTCAGTTTAAAGTAACCTTGATCCTTCGGAAATAGTTTTTTTTTATGGAAGAAAGTTAACGTATGTTCTTTTGTGTATTCTCGTTAACTAGTACGTTAAATAATATTATGATAATCGGTTGAGTACAGACAAACAAAGTAATATTCCCATTTATAATATCAATAGGGCTATTTTTTGGATTGTTTTAAATAACTAAAATCATTTTGCTCAACGAATAATAGCAATAATTCAAAGTATCATAGACATAATAAAAAATCATGCAGCTGACAAACGTTATTGAAATCTAACATTCTATAATTCTACATAATATACAGCCCTAACGTGCCTTGACCAGGTTAAAAAGTAAAATATTAATATCTATATGTTACATAAATTGTATTAGCTAATCTAATTTTTAGTGTTACAATACGTTTTTTTTTTCATAACTGATTATGTAATTGCAGTGTTGCCTCTTCCCGAAAGAAGTACCACGTAATCCCCAACTTATTGGCGATTTCAAACTGAGAAATCCACAGTTTTATATTTTACCATATATAAAAGCACTACAAGAATATTTCTCAGATTTAAGGTTTCACACGATGTTTTCCTTCATCTTCAACAAATAGTGTCACTAATTTACATTAGTAAATGTATGCGACTTTCGCAAAATTCGTTGGAACATGCCACGGTTCAAACCCGCTGGCATCGGATTGATATCCCATATAAACCATTCTTGCTAATAAAAACTTTAATATACAATATTAATTTTGGAAAAGATATATGAAATATTGAAGTTTTCGCATAACAACCTCTTTTTCAATATCTGGTCTATATTGCCTTTAGACTACGTTCAGGGCGCATTATTAAATTGCGATACATGCAATATTGTACAAAATGTTTACCATATAACGATGGACGATATACGTAACCAAGTTCACAGAGATGGACTTTAATATAAAATTAATGACTCTGAGCTACAACGGTTCACGTAATATCACATTTGCTCATCCACAACTAGGAAACCAAGAAAGCTTTATAAAGGTTTATATTTGGTATTTAGACCATTAAAATGTATATTTTTTTATATTATAGGAGGGAAACGAACAGGTGGGTCACATGATTTTAAGTGATCACCACCGTCCAATGACAATAGCAACATCAGAGGATTCGCAAGTGCGTTGCCAGCCTGTGTTGGTGGGAAAAGGGGTATGGGGAGGGGAAGGGAGGTGGGCCTCCAGTGATCTCACTGACCAAACGAAACGCAACAATGCAAGCATCGTTACTTCACGTCAGTTTCCTGTGATAGGGTGGTACTATCCCGGACGAGCCGATCCATTCATTCATGTCACCTTGCGATGAAGAGTGTGAAGAACATTATGGAGTTTTAATCAATAGGAGTTCGATATAACCCACTCTCAGTCGCACGTTGGGATGGATATCCATGATGAGACTTCTTCTTGTGAAGAATAGAATAAACAGAGGATGTAGAGAATTATTATTAAAACAAAGTTGTCACTACAAGTCAGTTTGGTTTTAATTCTCGAACTGACTACGCTATTGATCAAGTAAGATCTCAACAGCTTCACCGGACTACTCTAAGTCAGTTTGGTGTTTAAGTGATATTATAAACTATAACGTTGTTCGTTATAGTGATTAAGCATTAGATACTATAGTAGATTAGTACTAGGTGTATACATAAAAAACAAATCTAATACAATAATTACATAGATTCTACAGTATTATTCTTTACAAGTACATTAATGGTTCTCTTTTATTTCGAATCTTCTAGAGGTATAAACTATCGAATATAATATAATTTAATGTACGTATAAGATTATGTAGGTATTCTAAATTAGACGATTTACCATTTCAAACTACTTTTTTTATTCGATATACTAAATGTATCATCTATTACGTATGTTTTCAGAAACGATATAAGTAACTTTCCTAGAATTAAGTCGCGGGCACGATTTGAAGTTAATTGCTGTAGGTAAAATGATACATTTGTTATATTATATGTTATAGGTATATGTGGATGGATTACGATATTTTTATATTTTCATCTAAAATAGCGTAATAAATAAATAAATAAGTATATATATATATATATATATATATATATATATATATATATATATATTTTACATTTTCAGGGCCGCTGCTCAAAGAGATCTCAATGTAGCGATTGCGTATAGCAACGTAGTGGTGCGTGATCCCGAAGCAAACTACGAACTGTAATTTCTATTTTTATTATTTGAATTCCCGACATTACAATTTTAAATTGAATCCATGAATGAATTTCCATAAATCCGATGTTTACGAAAGCGTCGCTAAACTAATTCTCGAATATCCCATATTATTATTAGTATATTATTATTTACTCTTGTTTAAATTTATCATTATTAATTATTTGGCTATAGCTAGAGAAATAGCACTCTTTTCGATGAACCTAACTACGATCGGTTGAGCGGTTAAGGCATGAGACCGTAATGAAAATGCACATTCGCATTAAGATATAATCTACACTTAAATATTACACCACATTTCTGAGTGGTTTCAATTTCATTTTTTTTTTCTCGAACTGACTATGCTATTGGCCTTAATCCTTTGGCCTTTACAGCTTCACCGGACTACCTTCAATTTCATATTATTTGTCATTTACAGTGTTACGATCACCCCCAGGAATTCGCAGTAAATGATCACGACTACGATACCTCTTCCGATATTGGCAAATAAATGGCGATACGTTGCTACGGTTATATGATTTCTTCAAGGAATATGTTATACTCTGTAATCATTTCATTTAATCAACAATACATCTGATTATAATCGTTTATTTTTTAAATAATTCCCCTATTTTTTATTGTTTTTTTTTTGTTATTATATAATTTATTGTTGAATTTTGTAATTTCAAATACTAAATATGTCCCCATATATATTAATTTTTACGTATGTGTTATACTTAAATAAATAATATTAGGTTACAACACCTCATTTATTCCAAGAATTATTTGTCTTCCTATAATTTACAATAAGGTTCATATATTTTAAGCACCTTTACATTTTTTTTATGATAATGTTAACTGTTGTCTAATAAGACATTTTAATTCACAGTTATTTATTAAAGATGTATTGTACGTATATGATTTATGACCTACGAATTAGTTTATTATTATGAACTTAATTTAATAATTAAGTTGTACAAAAATATTTTGGTTTAAAACGAAAGAAAACCTCATATTCATGAGTCCAAAGTCCATTATTATTCTTAATATTCCTAAATTCGATTGTTTTTAACTTTGTAAATGATTATTAGTTTAGATTAAACAAAAGTTTATTATAATTATGACCTACATATATATACAGCAGTTGTCAGCTAGTTCAGTTTTAAATTTTTGAGATCACTGAATTTTCTTATTTATATACACACACATACGTAATTGAAATGCTGACTTCTATATTAAGAAATATGTGTTGCCTCCTTAATACTTTATTTATCGAATTTCTAATAAGTAATCACTATAGTATTGATTTGGCAAGTACGGTTAAATTAATAAATTCCCATGTTATTCGCACATACTAACATAGCCTATAAAATCATCAATTAATATTCCCCTACTTTGGTGTAAGAGCTACAAATTAAAAGCGTTAGATCAAACCTATAAGGGATATACAGGAGTTCCAGACGCACACATACATACAAACAGATGCAAGTACTGTAACTCGAGATTCGACCGAGATGGAAACTACGACTGGAATTGAGAGAAGCCGCAATTCGATCAATACCTAGTGACAATGTTATTGCATATTAACTCACTGTTCAAGAACTATGTGGTAGTTCGAAAACTAACATATGTAGTAAAACGCATGTATTTCATGAACTCTCCGTCATATTAACTTTTGAACCTATATTTTAATGCGATGGTAAAATCATAGTAAGATTGCATGTATCGAATTGGACTCATGAATCTGTAGTTAAACACTCACATCATCCATCTGAAATTTACTCTTTTAAAAATGTATTAATTTTAATTTTAGAAATTAGTCAATGAATGTTAAAAAGTTGCTACAATTTATTTTGTAATTAATTTCCAATACCTAGTAAGGTATCTTATTAGAATAGTGTTAAAGTTAGATAATGAATTCTCTATACTAGTAGCTTGAAAGTAACCCATAATTTTGGGTGAAAATATATGTGTTACATTTACTTCGTAGATTGTACCATTATTTAGATAATGGTTCAAGCAAGTTGAACAGTAGATTTGATGTGTCGATTTTAAATTATATGAATGTTGTGTCTTACTTGAATTTCTGACAATAATTCAACCATAATTGGGAAACATACATACATACATACATACATATATATATATATATACTATTTTGCGGAGTTAAAAAAAACATGTCAAAAAATGTTGGATTATAAAAAGCAGTGAATAAAATAATAACAATTTTATTTGAATCTTGCAAACTTGTCAGTTGCAAATCACTATTATTTCAATTATATTTCGACAGGTGTTTATTTATCGACATTCACGATCGATGTTTATTTAAATTAAAATAATATTTATTTAGATATGTTAATATTAAAATCATTTCAATCATAAACTAGTTCTGTTGATCACTATATAGTAAGATTTGAATTGATTAAAATTGATGTTTATGTAGCTGCAACCTTGTTGCATAGAAATAATATTTATGATGTAAGCGAGTTAATTAGATACTATTAGTATGCGCAATGGTACTTCAGAAGTGAAGATATTCTACTCCAGAAGAAATACAAAACATGTGTAATACAGCAAAAGAGCAAAATCTAGGAATTTGTATTCTTTGAAAAACTTTCCGCGTTATATGTAAGAACTAAGTAGGTACGTTTCGTTGATTTTCCTGTAACAGCAATAAATATTGTAAGCAACAATCACAAGTACTGTGTAATGTACATTATTACCTGTATGTACATCTATTACCTGATCGCCCTGATTTCACTCAGGTTTTGGTACTAACGAAAATAATTAAAGGTGCATTACGATATAATCATGTAATGAAACAAAATTGCAACTGATGAACTAAAGCGTTAATCTGTGAATTCTGTCAATATTTTTTTAAGATCTACTTTACGTGTTTTGTGTCATTCAATCGCTTGCTTTATATAGAGATTTTTAACGTACTATTTTTAAAATAGTTTCTTATATAAAAAATCATGTTCTGACACACACAAAACAATCAGAGGAATAGGCGCATCCGTGCTGAAACGATACGCTTACGAACATTCGGAAATTGATTTTTACACATAAAAAATAGAACATGCGGTCGGTACTTTAGTTGCGATTACAGCTTCCGCTAATATGTTACATAAAGATTTTAGTAGTTATCCTGTGGGAACCACAACTGATCATTTTTTCTGATTCTCATTATCTCTACTATTTTCAATATATTGGTCAGGATCAGTTCATTTACTAGTGCATACTCAGTAGTATCTAATTACTATATTAAAATTAAGTAATGCTTAATACATTCTTTCTCTTTAAATATTATAATGAATGTTAGTTGTAGTAAGCTGTTACATCATTGTTCCAATTTAATGTGTCAAATAAAAATTAATTAAAGTAAATATTGTTTTATTTCATTACGAATAGCTTTAAGGCCACATCTTTAAATCGTGCCACCAAATTCATGTATACATAACTTACTCAGTTGTTTGGGCGTTTCGCTGTTAAAAAAAACACATATACAACGTTTCTTTAAGTTAATATTAATATACTAAGTTATTTTCTGATACGGAGGTGTAAACTTCCAAAATGTTAATTAACAAAATCGGAAATATATGCAAACATTAAAATTGTAAAGTATCCAAATTATACCTATGGAAATATTAGTTTAGAAATAATGGCAATTTATTAATTGGAGGCAAAAATAGTTTAATATTTTTTCTAGTTAACTACTTTACCTTACAGCAGAAAGATTTGACAGATATCTGTGAAAATGATCATTCCGTAGGATTATCGAATTTTCATATATATATATATAATATATATATGTATAAAACCAAATCAGGAATAAGTCGAAATCAGAATACTCCTTATTCAATTTAGCCCCTGAGAAGGCACTTATGGACGTCAAAACTATCACCGGTTCGAAATACAACCCAGCCTTCGAGAAGAACTGGCAAGAAACTCGATATGGTTTATATTTACATTATGCATAACATACGTTTTAATTATTACAACATAATAGACAGTTACATCGTTTTTGGTGGATGCACAGAGAAAGGCGTCGTCACTTCCAGACGTCACCATCGTTCACATATCGATTATTGATCCACCCAAGTATTAATGTATTAAGACCCGCTTGACACATCACTAGAACTTACAATCTGGCCTATCAATAATGTGCTTTGGGACTTTGTTATAAAATCTAACACTAAGTATTAATAGATTATTGCAAATAATTGTTTCTCAAATTAAATAAGAGTAATCACGACAAACACGAGTAGAGAGCATCATAAAGTAAACTATAAAAACTGCAGGCAATACCATTTATTTTTCATATCATAGGAGGCAAATAGACAGGTGGGTGACCCGATGTTAAGCGATCACCTCCGTCCATAGACATTTGCAGCACCAGGAGAGTTGCAAGTGCGTTGCCAGGCTATGTTGGGGGAGGGTGGGAGTTAGTGGGGGGCAGGAAGTGAAAAGGAGAGGAGAGGTGGGCCTCCGGCGCTCTGACTGACCCAAAGGAATGCAACAATTCAAGCCCTGTTACTTCACGTAAGTTTTCTGCAAGAGGGTGGTACTACCCCGGTCGACCCGACCCATTCATGATGAAACCAATAATAGCTTCGGCGTGGCTCTACCATGACAATATACAAACACTACAAACATAATATTGGTATAAACGGTAAGAAACATTAATATCTATAAATATTCATAACAGATCTCCAAGTATTATAACAACACAAAAATTTCATAAAATAAAAAAAAAAAACGCAATAATGGAAATGTTTTTGTGACTACGATATTGGCCCGAATAACCTTCACGGCTTCACCAGACTAAAGGAAACATATATTTAATACCAAATACAAGAACAGTAGTAAAGCAAAACAAATATAGAAATTTATGATATCTAGCCTATATAGAACCGAAATGATTACAAGTCAGAAACAAAGAATAATTTCATATGGAAAACAAACTACAAATTAAAAATAGCGATGTCTAAAATAAAGAGATCCTTTGTTAAAATCGTATTTCTAGATCTTGATTTAATCTCAAATCGATTTCACATCTATTAGAATCGATTCATTTTTTTTATTGGAAGAAACATCATCCCTATGCTACAGTATAACAAAATAAATATATTTTGATGATTAATTGTGTTATACATAATTAAAATATATATAAAAGCTTTCAACAATACTACGTACTAACTATTTAGGAAGTGAGAATATTCATCAATTTTCTTTTGTCTATACTAATATATAAAGCTGAAGAGTTTGTTTGTTTGTTTGGTTGAACGCTATGATCTCAAGAACTACCGGTCCGATTTAAAAGTTTCTTTTAGTGTTAGATAGCTCATTTATCGAGGATGGCTATAGGGTACATATCATCACATTAAAACCAAAAGGAGCTGAGCATTAATTAAGAATGTCTCAAAATCGGGCTATTTTGGAAGCTTCCGCTACATGTTAATGTCAGTATTATATGCGTAGCCATGGTAACGCGATAACATTCTATCAAAAATATTTTCATGGTTTATTTTGTATTCCTATTCAAAAAGTTTATTCTACGTTAGTTTTGTTTTCGATTTTTAATTATACGTGTTACGTTTATATCGCAAACATTTCTTAAGTTTATTTTGTGTTGTTGTTCAGAAAGTTTAGTAGTAATAATATTCGTCCAATAAGACAGTCGAAGGAATCAATCCATACAGCCAATTCTGAAGTTGTGAATATAGTTAGTTTTCTTCTATGTCCAAATTAATGTAAATGTATAAGCGCCGAATCCTCTACATAATATAACGTAATTTTTTATCTTCTTAGTCTTCAAGACCATAGAATTAATGCTTCGTGGTTTTATTTTTCATTCATTCACTTATGCAAAATAAACGAAGGATATTATATAATACGCAACCAATTTCTACACGATATAGAATCATGTAACACAATATTATGGAAAAAATATAAAATCCACTACACGACAGACTGATATCCCGCCAAACACTCTTAAAAAACTCTATACTATATTAGTTTTATTGCCAATTTTTTATTTGTGATATATTACGTATTATAAAAGTAAAATGAGTGTAATTTATATTAAAATAAATTATTTTTGGTGAATACAATCTGTGATGCTACAAACATCAAATTTTTTTTAACTCTGTCGATATGTCTGTTTTTTTATTTGTTCCGGGTAATCTCCGAACCGACTGGACCTATTTGAAGGTTTTTTTTTTTCTTAGAAATGACTACGCTTAATAGTTTCACCGGACTACAATTAATATTTGAACGGGAATTCTACGGGCAAATAAGTAACTAATTAGCTGTTTTATTTAATATTGTTCGATAATATGTAGCTTCATATTTTCATTATTTTCTTATATAGTGTGAGCACTTTCTTATATAGTTTAAAATTCCAGTTATGTGACTGATCATAATCCCATCCCATTCGATACACTATTAGTATTCACATACATAATGTACACGTTACCTGTTACAGTAGATGATGTGCGTGTGATACAAATATTTTTGAAATAGTATTATTGTAATTTACACTAGATGTGTAATCACAATTTTAAATTTATTTAATATATTAAAAAAACGCGTGCGAAGCCGCGGGTAACAGCTAGTTTTAATATAAAACACGTGAAGTTTTATCTGTGTATAACATCTCGTTGTAGGTTTCACTATTCTTTTATCTGCAAAGTTTCGGCCACAAAAGTCGTGACGGCATAAACTAACGACAACAGGTTCAAACATAGCGATTTGCCGATACATACATGCTATATGCACATTCACTGTACTACACATTGTGGTCCAATAATTAAGAATGGTGACCGCAAACCGCTTAATCGTTATCGTGGAAACCACAAGCTGAACAATGGCCGACACTGGGAAAATAGGTATTCCAACAGTTGGTTATTAAATTACAAATTGATAGACGGTCGAGATCAGTTAATGTCCATGATTGCACTGGAGTAACACTGCTGGTAATTTTTTAATGAATGTTATGTTTCACATAAAACGTTGTGAAGACAAGTTTGTCTACAAGAAAATAAAGGATTAAAAAAAACAACAATTGTGACAAAAACATTTAATAAAATATTGAATATACAATGCATTCGCTTAAGGTATTCTAAGTCTATGATATATATAAATAAATACGTATATTTGTTTAAATACAATCTCTGTAGAAATAATGTATGTTTACTAGGAATCATTTCCTAAGTAAAATTGTAATCCTTATCGCAAGATATCATCAGAAAACACTATAATAATTTCTTTGATAGCTTATATATTAAATCATATACAAATAGTAGTTTTATTCTTAGAGACAATAATTTTCTCACAACGGCCATTGAAGACCTGTCGATTATAACTGATCCCATACGAGTGACTGTAACAATGGTTGAATTCAGTTGTACAAAATATAAAAAAGTCATGTTATTTACAAATTACCTATCTAAGTTCTGTTCAAAACTAAATCTCAGCTTTCGAAAAAACACTTAAATATACACCTGGTTAGGTTAAGTATATGATATTTTGATAATTTATTACATTAACTCGTAGACTGGATTGTGCGCTGTATAATCGTGTCGATGTTATGTTGTTCATCTTATTTATCGTTTTCCGAAGTACTTTTAACAATAATTTACTTGTTCAATAATTTATCAAATTATATTTCTGAACGCACAACTAAGATAAACATCAGTTAAACTTGGTTCAACTTAACTGAGGAATATGAAATGTTTATGTATTCGATAAGTTTTCTTTGACGTTCCAGCTGCAAAAAATAAACTGTTTTTGATTGAACTATAAACTGCTTTTAGCGCATATGGTATATTAGTGTTTAATATATTTGAAAATATAGCTCGAGATATCAGGCTATCATTCGAGCAATTCCTATGGTAGTATGATATAGAAATACATTAGATAACTTCTAATATATTTGTAGGTACTTGGAAATCATTTTATATTTATTTATAGCGACGCCAATTATTTTGATACTGTAAGTAAAATTTTTGCTACGCATCCGTGCTCCATTATCGTATTACTTTTATTAATTTATAAAATAAATAAAAAAATATCAAAAAGACTGCTGAATATAAAATATAAGTAAATAACAAAAATAACGTGCACCATAACAATACCGTTCGCGAAACAATAAAGCCAGTATCAATAGAACATTGATACACCGAAATACAAAACAGAAAAAAATTATTGACATGTTGGCAAGGATATTCTACGCAGTCTTTGACAAACATCTAGGTAACAAATTATCATAGATACATTACAACTAGAGCAATTTTAGGCCTCAAACTTAGAAAGTATTTCTGTTAATAATAACATTACAATAAAAATGATAAAATCAATCTCAGAGAAAATGTTGTAAAGAGAGCCATCTAGTCAAAATTTACAGAACTAGTTATAGGTTTCGTTGTTATCCTAACATTTCTTGAATACTAATGCCCGGTTTCTGAGGTAACTGTGGTTTATCTGTTCCTTAGTGATATCAGTTCGATAACTTATCAAATTGCGTTTCTGAACGCAAAATCATATGATAAATGACAGTAAAACTTAACGGGTCATTTGACAGTTTACCTTATGGATAATTTTGTTGAGTAAATAATTATTGGTAGTTTAACAGAGTATCTCAGAAACCAGGCAAAGCATGCCTGTTTTCTGAGTCACACTTATCTGTTCTATAACGTTATCGGTTTGATAACTTGTCAAATTGGGTTTCAACACATAATCATACGATAAACCTCCGTTAAACTTAACAGGCCAATCCTGGGCGTTTATCTATTCGATAAATTTTGACATCTTGAATAGATTTTAATATGTTAACGGTGACATGTCATTCACGAACAACGAATTAAGTTTTGTATCCAAAATAAATACATTTATAAGTTAATAATTATGAAATAAAATTAAACCATCTACTAATCTCCAAAGTATTTTTTAATAATAATATTACTAATATAAGTTAAGAATTTAAATAATAAAACCAATTTTTAACACTCTTTCCTAAAAAGAGCCATCTAGTGAACAGCAAAAAACTAGTTATAGGTTTCATAGATATTTGACAACTCGTTGTGCACTCAGAAAGGCATTGACAGTTTATATTATGGATAACTTTATTGAGTCAATAACTAATGATAGTTTAACCGAGAACCTTAGAAACCAGGCATTAGTGTAACCAATCGCCGTTTATCTTATGCATAAATTTATTGAACCAATAACAAATGATACCTTAATCGAGGACTTCAGAAACTGGACATTGATTTCTGTTTGTCCTCATTTCCTTTTTAACGTCATAAATTCTTTGTTTAAAGTTTCTAGAACACAAGTTTAAATAAAACATACAGTTCAAGCCACTTAAGTAAAAGGACCGTAAATTATACCTAGAACTAAAGTAGATGTGAAAATGTAGAACTATGGAAACATTAACCAAATAGTACATTGATATATAGATGCTCCAAGATTTAAGATACTCCTTTGAGTCAAAAATATACGTAGATAACTCAAGATAAATGTCAAGCTTATATTAATATTAATTTCATTTACATTATGTACGATATTTGAATAATCCTCTTTGAAATCAGAACAAAATTACATCGAGCGAGTGATAAATTTTTTGGAGGTAATGTAGCTATAAACTTACTTGTAGGTAGGTAGGTGTAGTAGTAACCTACACTATACTTATAGATTAAAAGAATTATTTATTATTATTATTATTACCTTAGAAATTTGTACATTATTCATTTACAGAATAAAAGTAGCCACCATTTAAAGTAAAACTATTTCACGTAATTAATGTTAAGGTAACATTTAATAAATAGATATAAAATTATTATACAGTATTTTTTTTAATCAATACATGTATTTCTAAAGAAATATATTTCATTTTCTATTTACGTACTGACACTGTATAATTAATTGATAACAACATTTTTTGGCATGATTTAGTTTTAATGGAATATCATTGCGATATCAACCATTGATACAATAGGATCGCTTATACATTGTTAACAGTAATAAATTGTACAATTCATTTTAATATATCTATACTAATGGTTTGTCATAATTCAAATTTTATAATGATACAATTTATCTTCATTCAATTATAGAGCCAAAAAACTCACTTACTATTTTAATCACCACTCACTATGAATGCTTGGGATATACAAAAAAAAACAGGAAACAAAGTGTACATTTCATTTTAAATTCTGGCTACAACTTTCACTCACTTTTCAGATATCCTTTTTTGAGTCTGAACTTTTTTTCCCTTACTGTAGAAGATGTCCAAGAACAGACCTGTAAATTTTACATTACCTTTTAAGATTTTATCATGAATAACACAAATAATTGCTTATAATAAAAATAAAATAAACAATTATAAAATTAATATATTCTGTAGAATAAGGGTGTATAGCTTTACATACCTGAGAAAACTAATATTGCGCCCAACCACTGTCTTGGAATCAAAACGTTGCCAAAAAATATCACAGACGCAAGTACTGTAAAGAATTTTCTTGTAGTGGTTACCACTGAACACGGCAAAGGACCAAATTCAGATACCTATAAAATATAAATAAATTGTTATAAACACACAAATATTAATATGACTCATCATCTGTAACTGAGAAACAATATAATGGTAATATATAAATATATTTTAGTACTCAGTAACGACGGCTCATTTTACTGACTTTAACCGTTGACTTTTGTAAGGTGCTTCTGAATATTAAAACACCATCACAAATACAAATAACAACCTAGTCATTGAGAAGAACCACCAAGAAACTGGATATGATTTAGCTATAGTCGACGCATTTTAAACTGAGTCGTCGGGCAATAAATGTGACTGACAGTAGGAACATATGTAACAGACAGTATGGAAATTACCTATAAACGCTCGCACCGGTACACTCACACAAACATGCGCATGGACGAGATCCTTAAGCAGTTTTCGCAGTGCTATCCATAGAATTCCTATCAAAACCTCTCTTCGATGCGTATGTTTGTGTGAGTGTGCCGTTTTCAAGCGTTTGTACGTAGTTTCCGTACTGTCTCTAATATTTATATTGTGTTATCGATACTTAGCTAACTGCACACGTGGGGTCGATGCGTCATTGCACCTTTTAGGACTATGACTCCTCATTCGTCGTTGTAAGGGTTGTTGTTTTTCTATAAATATATATATTTTTTGTTATGACACTCATTACATTATTTACACTTCGTTACGCAATACGAATTTTATCTTACAAATCAAAAACATTGATTTTCAGATAGCGAAAAATTCTTCCTATTAATACTTAATATTATTTAGCATATAGATTGTACCTATCCCGATATCGATATGCACTTCGACAATTCTTACTCACATCACTACACCTCTCCATAAGATCTGTAAGTGCGAGCGAGACAGACAAATAAATATGCGTCGACTATAGGGTTTTTTAAGCCTGCTTATGTAGCTGTATCCATCAGGTTGAAAATCTATAGCCAGGCATCTATAACTGAATTATGTTTCAGCAGCTGCATTTAAGAGCCAGGCACTCTCTAGGTTTAGCATATTTACAATCTTGGACCATATAGGCCTTTAACATCAGATGTAATTGTGATTAAATTAGTTAGCAAACGGTGAAGTCTATTCCAGATATCACTATCATCCACGTAATAATCCACCCTGTAAGGCCTTAGACAATACAACCAGTTGGTCATGGTGTTTGGACTTAATATCCGTCAAATCAGCAATTTACATTGAGACCATATTGTAAAACCTAAAACCATTTACTGATCTTACTGTGACAACAATGAATGGTTAATACGGGATTGTTAGATACAGTAACAAAATTATTCATAGTATTAAAATTATACATGTCATCAAAATCATACCTATTTATTAAAAAATCTAGCTTTCTGAGTTTTTGCGAATAAATATTTATCACATTATCAAGAATTTATTAAAAGCCCAGAGTCAGTTTGTAATGTAAAGAGAGTAGTAGTAATAATATTCATCCAATAGGACAGGCGAAGGAATTAATCCATACTGCCAATTCTGAAGTTGTCAATATATGTGGTTCTTGTATATTCTGTAGTGAGTTTTATTCTGTTCAAGTTAATATAAAGGCATACGCGCCAAATCTATACTATAATAAAACTGTAACAAGTCGAAATCTGTACATTAAATATTTTTTGAAAATTTTAATCAGGGTAGACTATGTTATCGATATAGAAGCCAAAAATAATCTTTTTACAATTTTTGTCTGTCTGTCTGTCTGTCCCTATGCACACGCATCACTCTGAAAGTACTGAACCTATCTTGAAGAAACTTGACATAGTGATAACAAATATTACGAGATTACATCAAATATACTTTTTGTTCCATAAAACTCAAAGGATTCTTCAGGATAAAGGATTAAAGTCTAGAATCTAAACCCGTATTACTCTGAAAGTACAGAACCAATCTTAACGAAAGTTAACACAGTAATAACTGATATCACCAGGCTACATCCAGGATACTTTTTGTCCCATAAAACGCAAGGGATTCTCCAGGATAACGAAAAACAAAAATTTGTAGTTAACGTAACTAGACTTTTTTGCGACACCTTAGTACAAGAGCCGGCTACGTTAAAAGAACAAGAATTTTAAAATACCTGGTTCTTTAATATATCAATATATATATTTTTTATGTCATAGGAGGCAAACAAACAGGTGGGTCACGTGATGTTAAGTGATCACCACACTTTATAGACTCTAGCAACACCAGGTTTGTCGCAAGTGCGTTGCCAACCTTTATATGGGGGAGGGTAAGGGAAGGCAAAGGAGGAAAAGAGAAGAGAGGTGGGCCTCCGGCGCTCTCACTGACCAAACGAAACACTACAATGCAAGCACTGTTATTTCACGTCGGTTTTCTGTGAGAGAGTGGTATTAGCCCGAAAGTACACTTGGTAGCCGGTTAACTTTGTATGTTCAACAATCATTTATATACTCTCTGATATATTTTATAAATAAAAATAATAAATTTCCAACCAATTATTTTTTTCCATAGCAAAGAACAAATTTCATTTTATTATTATTTTAAACATTATTGATATTAAGATTTCACCATATACAATAAACAACGATAAACGTAAACGTATGACTTGGGATTGACGCCACCTTAAATATATCCGTCGTCGACCATCAGGCTATAAGAAACCGAAATACCTTGGGCCGGTGAGGTGAAATATCTCGGCGTCACTTTAGATAAACACTTAAATTTCGATTCACACACAGATAGACTGCGAAACAAAGCCGCTATGGTCTTGGGTCCTCTCTATCATTTGCTTTGTCATAAGAGTAAAATGTCCCCCAGACATAAACCCGCTTTATATAAAACTTGTATCCGTCCGATTATGACGTACAGTTGTTTGGTCTTTGCACATGCGCAAAATCGTATTCAAAAGTTGCTGGTTCTCCAGAACCGAGCCCTACGTAAATCACCGGTGCCCCATGGTATGTCCGGAATAAGGATCTCCACAGGGATCTGGAGATGCTTTCTGTCTGGGCGTATATAAAATCACTCACACGTAGTTATTTCGAAAAAGCCGCGAATCAATCCAGCCCTTTAGTGGTATCCGCCGCGAACTATGAACCCGTACCCAACGATGCGTAGTATAGAAGACGACCGCGACACATTTTTACATTCCCTCCTGATTCAATCATGTCAGCGAAAGATCAGTACCAGCCTGTCTCTTCAAACAAAGCGTGTTCACGTCCACGCCCGTATAACCACAGATCACGCCGCCTTGGTCTGGGGGTAAATTTCACTCCCGCACACCAGATTAGGCCCAGTTCGGTAACGGCTCAAGCCTAGGTCCGTTCCCTAGACGGGGAGCCCTTGAATACGCTGCTTACGCGATACAGGGATACAAAACTTTACATCACTGCTCCAACATCAAACACATCACCTATACACACATGCACGCCTACATGCTTACACGCTGTTTTTCTTTAGCAAAGATATAAACGACAAAGAGTTCTACCCTTACTTTTCCCTATCCTATCCTATCCTATATAGTTTAGAGAAATTTTTCCGACACAAAATACATATAGGAAGGAGTTGTTGAGGCAGGCATGCTTGGTACACATGCATGTTTTAATAACTTATATACGTATATCTAGATAGCTTAGCTTAGGTTAGCTCAGACAGGTCGCGATTTTTGCACAAAACAGGCGACAGTCCAAGCCGAGATGTGCCGTGTACCCTTGAGTTGTTCGCCCAAACATCCCAAGTCGGTTGAGTGCTTTCAGCGCTCGCCGCAATAGTTCGGTGAAGTTGTAAAGACCTTTCCAGGTCAACAGCGTATACATTTCGAAAAAAAAATGCGTCAATAACATACGCTGCCACAATTATCGCTATCTTTATCGTGCAGCCAGTGCTGCACTAAACAATACCTATAGCTATATTCTAGACACATATTATTTTTATAGCAATAAATCGATCTAAATATTGAGTTAATAACTGAATTAGTGTGAAAGATTAAATTTGTACTTATTTATATTTAAATATATTAATAGTAAAATCACTGCTATTCTAACATGGGTTAAGATTACTTTTATTATTATTTCCAAAAAATAGCATCAAGCACATTATTGTCAATACCAAAAATGTCTTTCAATAATAATTCCATTTTAATAACGTTTCAAAGTTAGTAAAAAAAACATCCTAAAATTATTTAAAAATCAATATTTTTGTCTGTAAAGGTACGATATGCACAAATAAACGCAACTCTTGCTGGCAACCAGGTAGCCTTTTGTTCGGATGAATATAATATATAAAATTGGCTTGATTGATTCTTTCTGGTATGGCCTCTGCCTATGTAGGTAATTTCGCCAATATCAAGTATGACAAATACACGATATAAATTTAATGACAAATATTTAGTGTAACAACGTAGAATAATCTACAATAGAAACATATCAACATGGATAAATTACTAAAAGGTACTATGTTGTGAATGGTACAAAGATTATTTATAAAAATATTTTATAAATATATTTAGAATACGTTTTCGAAACAATTTATAACTCTTAAACAATAGTTTCAAGCAAGTGATAGTTCACGCTTCTGCACGATATTTGACGTTTCGATACGGTGTTCATATATTTTTCTTTAATACAATGGAGTACAAAAAGGTTTTAATACAAGTTGAAGATATTTATGAGAAAGTAAGTGGTAGAGATGTTTATTTAGTTTTATGTAGGTTACTTTTTATCTTAATTGATCCTGGTAGATAATTTTTTTTCTCGAAATGACTACGTTATTGACCGAGCAAGGTCTTAACAGCTTCACCGGACTACAAACAACGGAGTGGTAAATGATGCTACGAACGGGTACTAGGCTTATTTAAAAAAAAATCACATGTAATCTGGTAATGTTTCAGTTAATCCGTGGATAGTTTGGTTTCACAACTGGAAACGGTAGTTGTGGCTGCAATCGGGTATTAGTTTTATTCAATTTTTTCACGTTTAAAAATACAATTGAAACCAGTGATAACCAATTTGGTGCAGACGAAGTTGCACGGGTCAGCTAGTCTTCTATATAATATTTCGTAAATTTTTAACCATCTTTTTTATCTTAATTTTCAAGTCATTTCTTTTGCCAATTCTGAAGTTGTCAGTACAGATAGTTCTTATGTAGTCTTAAGTCTGTTTTCTTCTATGTACAAGTTAATATAAAGGCAAAAGCGCCAAATCTTCTATATAATATTTTAGACATTTTTATCTTCTTAATTTTCAAATAATCATCAAAAAAAAAAATGTTCTGATTTCTCCAAGTGTTGAGTTGATAAAGTCAAAGTTAGGTTTAAGATTATCAAAATAAAATAGGAGATCGATATTCAAGTAAAGTGTATTATGGTTATTTCAACAAGATGGTGGTTCTCTTTTTTCTCTTTCAAAGTTATTATTCCAAGCCTATTAGCTTGTATAATTGTTTACTTTATGGTGACAAAGGCGTAGATTTTTTAAAAAGTACAGTTAAATAAAATAACTAAATTATGAAGAAACTATCTTGAATAATACGATTTGTTGACAATACAGTGTCATTAATAATGGAACACGCTTTGGAACTATCATTACAAGGCAGCATAAACAAACTCGAAACGAAGAGCAGTGAAGAGCAGAAAAGTGTTTATGGTAATTTCCAATGTTTGTAAAAACGTCAGGGTACTCAAATGACTAATGAATATATAAGCTAGTATTTTGATTAAGTTCATCGGTCCTGGGGGTTACGGTGTCTACACCACATTTACATTTAAAAAAGATGAAGATTGTGATGACCTAGAAAAGTTGACAGAAGTTTTTGCATGACTTCGGAACTAACGCAAATCAACGACGGTTAAGTTTAATTTTGTTTACGGGAAATCAGGAAGGTAATTCTTTGTTCATTTATATTTTTAACTAGCCTCTGCCCACGACTTCGTTCGCGTGGAATAGATACACTAACACGCAGCAGTTCTCAAAAGGAAAAAACATCCCAAGTTTGAATCATTTTTCATCTGTGCTCCGCTCCTATGGATCTTAGCGTGATGATATATAGCCTATAACCATTCTCGATGAATAAGCTATAAAATATTCAAAGAATTATTCAAATCGAACCAGTAGTTCCTGAGATTACCCCCTACAACGCCACAACATCACAACATCACAAACTCACAAACTTTACCTCTTTATAATATTAGTATAGATAATTTTTGCAATAGTTCCTGTTACTTACTATATATTGTAATTCTTATGTTTATAAATAGGGAAAGACGTAGTGGTTATATGAATATATGTTAATGGGTGCATGTAAATAAAGTTAGTTTGATCATCATCTAGTTGCTTATTTCAACGTTCAATTGAATAGCGTAAGCAAATACGACCAAAGATAGACTGCTTCATCATTATTGTAGTGTACTGGCCATTTACATATTTTGGATAATCGCGATTACTATGGAGTAAAACAAAGGAACGTATTGTGTGTGTGTTGGTGTCCCTTTTTAAAATAAACTATTTAATTATATTAGTGGCTATAAATATTACAATTATGATATATATATATATATATATATATATATACATATTATATAAACTTACCATGAAAAATATACACAATTGTCCTAAAGCTCCCATAAGGGCAATTGCTAAAAGATACAGAATAACTTCCGGATACAGCGACACAAAAGTAGTAAACTTCGATACTTCTCCACTTAGTACAACCGCAATAGAAAGGATTATTGAAGACCTGAAAGAATTGTTTAATCTCTTAGAATATTTGTCAAGCAGTTCAAAATTAATTTCTTGAATCATATTGAGTGTTCATCTTATAATGAGGTCCAAATTGGGTCATTGATCAATAAAGTGAAGCAGCAAATATTCTCCTATTCTATAAAAAAGTTTATACATACAGTAATTACCTCAAAAAGTGTTGTTATAATATACCTTTATTATTCCATCCTTATCCCACCTAAGTAGGGTTGGCACAATATGTATTATTTTTATTTAACTTGATTACTATGTTAAGTAATCAAAGATAATCTTTCAATAGTATTGATTAACCACTGATTTCAATATTGACATTTTAAATTTTTTCATTTTAAAGACACAGGTGTCTAAAATTATTGGCTCCTTTAAACTAAACTTGATAGAAATGAATTTACTTATATACTACATGAGTTAATAAAATGTACTATAAACACAAACCATCTATTAGTGTTGAGCATCATTGAGTAAGCTGTTGGAGAAGATTCACTTTTTATACGTTCCTGAAATAAAATGATAATCCATAAATCAACAAAATGTTTAAAATGATAGTGTACAGATTTTGTTAACATTTAATTTGTATATGTGATTGAGATTTTTGTAATACTTTGGAACTTTATAGTAACAAAAATCTTCTTTTTCCCACAAATACTTCAATACATGTACTGTACAATATATGCTTCCAAAATTATAATATGTTACACATTTTTTTTACATGTTTCTCTTAGCTCTTTAATAAGATCTGTTTGTATAAAACATACAAATAATGTGTAAAAGCTCACACTGCTCTAATGGTTAGGATAAACATAAAGTAAACAAGGCAGTGGCAGCACATAGGAACAGCAATCTAATTTGCATTTAACTTATTTACCTATGTGTATAATCAAATAATAATACTATAGAAATAAATGTCTCAAAACATGTGTTATGTTAAGACTACAATAAAAATAAGTAGCACTGTTTTCATCATGTATGGTTACAAAAAAAAAATGCTATTAGGTAGCACTTCAAACCTATGTTTTATCTCAATTTCAAGAAAAAGTTCTAAAGTATATAACAGATTTTAATATATTTTGTACTATTGTTTCTAGAATATCTTCCGGATAATCTACATGAGTATATTTGATACAGTAAAGAAATATGGAAGTATTCTAATTAAGTAGAAAAAAAGTTTTTGGTTTAATGAAAACATAGACTTAACCCTATGAGATACAGCAAAATAATGCACTATGGAATTGCATATCTATTATCATAAGTTAATAATTGGTTATGTATAAAATTACAGTTTAGTTTTGTAATGGTAGAGCCACGCTGAAGCTATTACTGGTTTCAGCATGAATGGATCGCCTCGCTCGGGGTAGTACCATCCAACCCAAATAAAACTGACATGAAGTAACAGTGTTTGGATTGTTGGGTTTCGTTGCAGCCTGTCAGAGCACCGGAGGCCCATCTCACTTCTCCTCTCCCCTTCCTGCCCTCACTCTTCCCATTAACACCCAAACACAGGCTGGCAATGCACTTGCAACTCACCTGGTATTGCTATGTTGGTGACGGCACCTAACATCAGGTAAACCTCTATTTTGTTTATCTCATAGGATATAAAAAATGAAAATACATATAGATAAAAACTGCCCTTTACAGCATATCATTATTTCTAATGATATCATAGATTTCAAATGATATACAAAAAATATTGTCTTTGTGAAGGTTCTTACAGTTTCCATGATTTTTAACCGACTTCGAAAAAGAAGGAGGTTATATGTTCGGGTGTATGTATTTTTTTTTTTTTTATGTATGTTAATCAATATCTCCGTCAATTGTGAACCGATTTTAATGATTCTTTTTTTGTTTGATTTGGCTATACTCCAAGGTGGTCCCATATAAATTTGAATAAAATATTCAACCCCTAAGAGGGTTAAATATCGTTTATTTGATTTTCACCCAGTTCGTGTCTACGTATTTTCGTGTACTTGAAAGTGATTTCAACAATTTTATTTGAAATTTGATAACTGGGAATGGTGTTCTTGAACATAAAAAAAATCCAACTATAAGGGTTGAAAATAAAGGGATGAATAAAGCTTATATGAATAAATGAACTTCCCCACAAACTAATTTTAATGAAAACTTGGAACAACCTGTTGTAATGATAAGAATATCATTTAGTCAATCCTGAGTTGATCATGAAAATGAAGAATGGAACTCCTCAATGGCTTACAGCAGCTATCTTGTGTTTGGGTACATATGACTCGTTTTGACGAGGACTTACATGTGGGATTATGACTGTTGAGGCAATTCCCGTGAAGCGGACATTAGGAAAGATGAGATTCTGAAATTCGTTCACAATCAACCTAATATGACCCGTTATATCTAGTACGATGTAATATCATGTTTGTTTGTCAAGTTATGAACTTCTGAAGAACAATTATTTCTGTATCGAATTAAATCAAAGTCATGTACTCGAAAAATATCTAGAAATATGGTGGTAAGCGACTTTATATTTTTCTTTAAGTTATTGTTCAGACCTCTCGGTATTATTACAAACATTACAAGTATACAGGTAGCCGCTTATATATAGGTAGTCTACTAGCTAGCCTAGCTACTAGAAGTCTAATTACCATCACTATGAACGAATTTCACCTTTATTTGTTGTTCACTTCACATAAAATACAACTGTTATCAAAAAGACCGGAGCTATGATCAAAGTAAGAGCGTAAGCGCGTTGCGGAAGCATTAATAGATTAAGATTCATAAAACCACTAAACCTTACTTACTTTATAATTAATTAAAACCATGTAAAATATATTTATATACACTAAAAATGGAAAAATAAAAATTTTTACAAAAAAAA